>OU015468.1:4409098-4619098 GCA_907164805.1 Brachyptera putata
ATGGTACGGTATATTTAATCTTAAAAAATAATTTCCTGTACAAATAAAATGTATTGCAATTTTCAGCAAGTATGTACAGTACTACGCCAGATTTGATAAATTTTCAAGTAGTATTCAAATCTTTTGAACATTGTTTCTTTTTTCATGTATACGACATACACTGCTGTATACCACTGAAATATTTCAGTATACTGAATAGTGAATACGCCACTGAATGGGCATTAATATCGTCTCAAAATCGACATGCGGTTACAGGTTGCTACGTTACCGATCCCTTTTCATTCATTGATCCATCATAATACATCAGTTCTGCATCAGAAGTAGTAATATAGAAATATATGAAAACCAACTTGATTAATATTCGAATAGGCAATATGAATATTTCAGATGAAATATCCAAATACTACAATACGCATTCGTATTACTATTATTATTATATTGAGCGTGTAGTTTATTAGAACAGCTTAAAAGAGAAAAGCAATTTCCTCCATCAATACGAAAGATCAATCAGCCTCCATATTATAATCCAGTGCTATTGCAATGAAAATAAATAAATACATGAACAAATGATTTAAAATACTGGATTTTTTTTTATATATATATTTTTGTGTGAGTGCTTCAAATGTTAGTATAAATACTAAAATACTCAAAGTATCTCAAAGCCCCAAAGCTGTGCTTACAGAATTGTTTGGATAATAATAATTTACAAAATGAAATATATTTTTTGTCTACACTTGGTATATTTGCGTGCACATCCAAATTAAAATCCATTGCAGAGCAATCATGTATTATTAAATGGATAAATATATAAAGACCAACCCCTAATAACAAAAAACTTACAAAAATAGGCCATCTTCTGAATATTTCTCTTTTTAATTCATAAATTATTCATCGCTGGTGAGTTTGTTAGGTGTTCTATTTGTGAAGGTATTTTGTCATAAAATAAAATATAATTAAATAATAATTTATAGAATTCATATAATTTATAATTTATAGAATAAAATATAATATATCTCTTCGAAAGATTGTCACTATCTCTGTCTCTTCCGCTTTCGGAACTATTACAAACTATATGTAATAATGTATAGGCCCATATATATCATCATGCACGAACAAATATTTTTGATAAGCGTTCGTATTTGTTTTGCTGACGTTTCCCTCAGATTAACACCTTTAGTGAGGCAATACAAATGAGTAATCTTACGATTCGTAAGAAAAAACATCTAACAGAATATACCAAAGTCGATGACAAATTGTATAAACATTTTCATTTAGAAATCATTTCGATTCTATATTATTACTAATCAGTTTTTCATTCATCACATTATAATCCACGTGGATTGGGACCATTAGCATTGTCGTCATCCAATCGTGTGCAAAACAATATGTAGCTGATTTCCATATGTAACAAAAACTCGGTAATGGGAGATATATAGGTTCGGAGTATTACGTATTTGCGTAATTGGTTATTATTAGTAAAATCGATTCAATCAATCGTAATTTAAATACCATCACTGGTAGAACAAGAGGGAGTATGAACTCTAAAGTGCTTTTACCATAATTAACCGGGTGTTGATTTTCCAGTTTAATATGTAGGAAAAAATGGTGTAGACCATCTGGTCTATGTTTAGTGGTTTGAGAATTTTTCAATGACGTTTAGGAGTTATATACTTGCATCCAGGAAAGAAGAAGATCGTTTACCAACGGAATAAACACAAATATCACTGCTATTTTTGCAGGTCGTGATATTTTTATAATATTGGGATTTTTAATGACGAGATTTACGATAAGTAACGAAAACTACGTCTCTCAAAAGTGTGAAATCACCTTGAAATTTTCTGAAAAATTGAAAAATTTCTGAAATCATTTGAAATCTCTGAAATCCCGAAATAAATCCCTGAAATCTCTTGAAATTCCTGAAATCATTTGAAATCTCTGACATCCCGAAATCACTTGAAATCCCTGAATTCCCTCGAAATTCCTGAAATCACCTGAAATCTTGAAATTAGAATCAGTTGTGTACACCAAATTTGCGAGGTTGTTAGCAGTTGTCAGCAGTCTTCACCTTTCCTGGATACGTAGGCTTATATCACAATAATACTAACAAATGACATCTGAATTTTCTGTTTTTCACTTTGATCGATTAGATATATGTAAATTGTGAAGCCTCAAAAATGTTTTAACGCATGCCAAATGCCAGAAAAATTAGCATAAGCTTAAGACTTATTCCTTATTTAGGAATGTGTTACTCTCTTCAACATAAAATTACATATTATATGAAATGAGTCCCTGCTTCCTAATGGAATCCTAATTGTTCTAATGGGCCGTGATTTCGATATTACAAAGACAGCAGCCAATCACAAGCTGGCATTCCATTAAAATCAACTGGTTTCACATGGTTTTTACTCAATATAAATGTTATTTTACAACATTGTTAGTTTTTAAAATTCTTTCTCATAATAAAATATTGCGGAATATAGGCCTTCATGAAAATATTGAAACTAAATCTAAAATGAGAGCTCATTGCTCAACTATTGTAAATAACTCACCCATTGGACAACATTGAAACACAGTAATGTTGATTTAATGCAAGTAATTTTCTCGTTTAAATCCTTTTCAATTCTTTCAGTCACCATTTTCCCCGACATCAAAGATTTTGACTTTTCACACACGCTTTTCTTAATATGTTTTACACTTACACTTCCTGTCGAATGATCACACAAAACTAGTACAAATCGTCAGAAAGCCAACACCTAGTCTTATCTCGAGATAGATAACAGCTAAGTGATAAGAGATTACAGGTGATGTACTAATAGTATACAATACAAAAACTGTTTATTTTTAATGATACAAAATTCTATTCTATACGCCTAAATATATTTACTATTGGCATTTTCACCATAGTTTTGAACCTGTAATTAAATGTGTATTTGTTACTAGATATTATGTGATTTTAAGTGCATATTAATGCATTTTAAGCGCATATTTTGGTATTTTTAAGTGCATAAGTGCATGCATAATTGAAGGTTTTTCAGTGCATGAATATCCTAGCCCTGATTATGACATATTGATTTCCAAAAATATCTCTTCTTACTCTTTGTTTTTCATCTAGCCTATATTTTGTTGCACAAATTATGTGAGTAACTTGAGTATTAAAATATTAATAATGTGTACCTTCTAGAGATTAGCTCTTTATTACTCATAATTATTCTGCGACTGCATTCCCTTGATGATCGACACGCAATTATTAGATGAGCGATAGCGAAGACCTCCATCCCACTCTTATGGAACTTTGCCTGTGTTTTTTTTCTGTTTGTTTGTACCCACTGCACAGGTCGAAGGATTTGACTGATCGACACAAAACTTTTTCTAAATACGCAGTCTTTTCCATCTTGGGTTAAATCGGTTGGACCATATTTGAGAAATACCATCTCAAAGTTTCTAAAAAACCCATAACATTAGGCTAGGCAAGAAAAAAAAAAATATATTCAAAAGATTCAATTTTTCCCTGAATGAGAACCCAAAAATTATACACATTGCTACGAATTTGTATGCAATTCGATCCAAATGTTTTGAATAAAATAATTTCATATATATTTTTTTCTATTCATCACGTAGACCTACATAGAAATAGTGTCAGAAAAATGTTGCAGAGATATATGTGATATTAATATTAATGTAAGATGTATAATATAATAATATCAGACACAATTAAGATATATGCGTAATAGAATATCTTCTTGGTATAGACGAAGAATGATTTAAAAAGAGAATGTCAACTTCATTTTACGTTGAAAGATACAATTTCACTACAATACCTTTACTAGCTACTTTATTTTCCATAGTATATGTCTGCTTCAATTCTCTGAATACAGAAACAAGCTACTACTTCACTCACCGAATAAATTAATAGGCAAATAAATTGGCATTAAAACATACAATAACGAAAGCATGGATATGATTGCTTTGTACGGAGTTCTTTGATCCAACTGGTTCGATAAGTATAGGTTATTGGGACTTTACGAAGCGAGTGAATTCAACAAATGTACGTTCAAATAGCGTACATCATCCAATGGCATATGATCTGCATTGGCAATGTGAATAGGATAATCACGGACTCGTATTCTAGACCTAACTCTCTTTATACAGTTAATTGGTTCATGAGAATAAATTTGATTAATTTGATTTCTAATTTCATTTTTATTTCGTACTACCTTTTTTGTCTTTTTTCTGATTCAAACTAGAGATGTACCGATTTACTTATTTTCTTTTTTGTAAGAAAGTTGGTGTGATTTTAGTTCTTTTGATTACAATTTTATTCCTAGATTTAATTATGTTTCTCGTTCTATTCTTATTCTATTATTCTTTCAAGTATGTTATTAATGGTAATTTTTATATTTCAATTAATTTATTAATTGATATATATATATATATATATATATATATATATATGTATTAGTTATCGAATATCAAAATAAAATGTTCTCTTCCTGTAGAAAACACTGTTTATAGGCCCTATATCTTTCTGTGTGCGCAATGGAATTTACCTGCAATATAATTCTATATTCTAGTTCATTTGAGTAAAAGATGAAATTTGATTGACTTATAAACCGGCTTTACGTAACGGGTACACTTGCGGTCACATAAAGCGGTCGATGAAACTACATTGAAACAAAACCTGAAGAAAATATACAGATATTATACTCACTGAAACTTGAAGACAATGTATAAACACGCAGTCCGTCCATTCTCCTCAGAAAAATGAGCAGTTATGGCTATATTTGTCAATTTTATTTAAAATGAAATTTCAATTTCGGATTCATTGCAATTCATTGCACATTTTGTGTGTCCGTAAGTGTACGTTGTTTATTTGTCTTTGTACCAGACAGTACTTCAAGCAAGCCAATTAGTTATGAGCCATCACTTTAATAAAACAAATGAAAATGCAGTCCATTTGAACCAATTAGAAGTGAATTAATTTGATTGAAGAGCTGCAAGAGATGAGGAACATATATACATAAATATAGTATAGCTTATTAAGTACTGTATTCTGTTCGTTTGTCTTAGTTGTTTTGTCCCAGACTGAATTTTAATTACGTTTATGAATATATCTGTACATTGAGATATTAAAAATGAAAAAATAATGCATTGTTGTCGACAACATTTCGCAATATATCGCTTGAGATGTATTGATTTGTTTAATTACAATGTATAACATGTCAGTTATTTGTTAACAATAACAAATCGTATCAATAATGCCATGTAAATGTGACATGTCGAATGCTACCAATATTGTGTATTCGATATGGAATTATAGCCTTGTCAGCCTGACAATAGAACGTACGGCAAAGTACGAAAACAGGAATATTGACATTTGTCATAATTATTATTTATTCATTATTACCCCTGACTAGAACAAACCTGGTATTCCTAAATATAAAAGAGTCGATACGAGCGTATCTCAAATTAACATAATAACATAACATGAGAATAAAAAAAATATAAAATCTTTGTCATGTATAAATAGTTTTGATCAATTTTTATCAAATTTATCGAATTATAGATTTACGTTAGATTCAGAACTAAAGTAATGCCTTCAGAAATTTCAATAATTTAAATTAGTTAGTCACAATGCTTAGACAATACACAATTAATTCAAATTACTATTAGTTCAATGCACTTAATTAAATTCTCACATAGTACATTAGCATACATAATTGAAAAAGATTGTTTCGCTTCTGTTGAATATATTTGATTATATTTAGTTCATATGTTTAGCTGCCTCTCGTCTATATCATTGCGAATTAAGCGTATACTGGAATAATTTATACTCCGTTGTGTGAAATGGGGTTGAGTGTGTTTGAGAAGTATAATTGAAGGTGGTTTTGGTTGGAGGGGTGGTAATTATGATGTACTCGAGGTAACTCAGCCTCCAAATTATATATCGTTCCGTATCCAGGATTTTAGAGTTTTCTATTAGCTTCACTAATTTATATTTCAAGACCTAGTTTTGGTGTTCACGAATCACGAAACTATTTCAATAAAAGTGAAAATAGTACGTACAAGTATGCGTAGTACGAATTTGAGCAATTCCGATTTAATATGTATAGCTTTGGAAAGGTTAATACTAGAAATAAAAATATTTTAGAGAAGTGTATTGAAATCCTATGTTGAGATTTTACTGCTGCACTGTAGGCCTATACTTTTTCCAGTATAAACCATTCCAAACTTGGAAAACTGAATTACCCATATTCGGAAGTACGTGTACTTGAACAATTAATATTCGTTAATTTGGTATACATAATTCCAGTTTAATACACCAATGAACAGTTTATTTCTTTCAAGTATACGCTATTACAAATTTGGACATTTAAAAATAAAATTCACCATATTCGAAAATGAGTATACCTGAACAATCTATATTCTATTGTGATGGTTTCGTAAATTTTAAAACTACGTTGAAATTTAAATCAGTGTAAATAACTGCAAACCAAAAATCTTGGTCATCCAAAACAATTTATACTTGCAATTGAGTTCTCTCTACCTTCGTTCACATCATAGCCTACTTTACAATACACGCCCAATCCCATTGCACCCAATCAAGTATAAAATGTTCCAATATATGGTCTTCATTGCCTTAAAATTTCTAAGACACTTATGATTTGTAGTTATATGTTAATTCGAATTCGTTATTCACTTTTGTGATGGTTCTTTCAAACTATACATTTTGTTAAAATCAAAACCATTTTTCATTAAAAATAATTATTACCATATCTCTACGCAGAAAATAACACGAATGACATATTTCCGTAACTATTTAATTAAATCTCATTTATACATTATTAATAAAAACTACTCACACAAATCTCTACCCTCACTCACTCACTCTATCATCACAGCGTATATAGCGTTTTCCTAACATGAAATTAAACGTTATTTGGGCGGGAAAATTTCACATCTCACAATCAGATCAGTGAAAGCCAATTGTGACCTAGAAGCATGTTCTTCTGTTTTGTTCTTCCCAAACCTTGATCTCTAGCGTTTTTAATCAGCATATACGTTACACATGCTGGAATGCTGGGCGTAGGTCCACTATACTGCATGTGCGCTTCTACTACCACACTCAACAGTTCTACTTTCGATAAATTAATAATATCATATACACCCGCCGCGCATTACACGTATTGCCTGATAATAGACATTTCGAATCTATCATAATGTGATTTATTTATAAATGCGTCGGTGTCCATAATATTAACAAATCACATAGAAACCAATTATGAAATGGGCTGACGTGATACTGAAAACCCTATATAGATATATTCTGTAACTAGAGCAAATATTGTGTAAGAATGAATACATTTTGCCCTAAATTTTATTATTATAATAATGTAGTTACCTAATTCAATATACTTGTTTTTATATTATCGTATGAATATTCTGAAGCTGATGGCACGAATTTCAGTTGAATTTACAAACTTGTTAAATGTTAGATGAATAATTCCTAATTAGTTGAAGTTAATTAATGAAATTTGATAGATCGGTAGAATGTTTTAGGCATGGTGACAGATGATAAATTCTTTCTGATAATTGTTGTTTATTTATTTTCAGGGGGATTGGTCAACTGTACTAAAAACCAACTACACTAAAACCAACTTACCCAACAAAACGGAACTTCTTTTTCTTGAAAACGTGTATAGAAGTAAAATTGAGGGGCTTGGCTTCTTCACTTTACAGATTGTTACCACTCATGTTCCATAATGCTCTATTATCATCAAATGTTCTATAGGCTCTAGTGACGGTTGTGGTTAGGTGGGTGATGTTTGCGTCCAATGAAATAACTGAAGGAGATGAATCAAACCCCCACACTTTAACTTCTCTTCAGGTTCGTCAAGAAGTAGAAGTTTGCTTCAGTTGGTGTTAGTACAGTTCGTTTTTGAGTCAGTTGATTTTTGGGACAATTGTTTTATAGTACAGTCGGTACCTTTTCATTTCCAGGAAGCTTTCACGACATTAATTGTGCAAAATATACATGTTTTGTATAAGTGTGATGTCAATAGAATCGGGATTGGAAAGGGATTACAGAGAAGTACAAGGGAAGGGGTAATAATAGAGGTGGAAAATGTGAATAGAGAAGTAGGTAAATATAGATTCATTCAAAGAACGACGCGGGAATGGAATGAATTGGAAGAAGATAAAAGAATATAACGAAGATCAGTGATTTAAGAAGAGAGCTAAGAAGAAAATGAAAAAGTATAATTTTATTGAGTATGTTCGATTGTAATTTAATGATAGTAATCATTACTACCTGTTTTAAGATCAATCTGTAATGAGTAGATAAAATAACTGACTGATTATATGAATCTGCGTCTCCTGATAAGTAAATGTATATTTTCGACAATTTTTCGACAAATTGTGACATTTACACAATGCAACGAAATATTTGTATTTGTTAGACATTTTATTTGATACGGAGTCGATCAGCTTCTCATGGTCTTATAAGCTAAGTGTTTAGAAAAATCACAACGACCAAGGCTTCTGTCCGATTGATGTCGGTTCTTTACTTACTTCGATGTGAATGCATTTAAATAGAAAGGTTAGAGAGAAGGATTTAAGATTGGTGAGCACAATACGAGAAGTTAACTGTTTTTATTTTATTTCAATTTCATTATTCTGTTCCATTAATGTTTAACTAGTTTTATTTAGTCTTAAGTTTATATTGTACATATTATATCATCAATCTACCATATATAAAAAAAAAACATTACAAATAAATAAAATGAAATAAAAATAAAATATGCAGTATGCAATAATATGCAAGAAATTCGGACTTTTCATTTAATACTACTTGCGGGTTGAGGTTCGTTAGCTGTGCAAGCTATTATGAAACCAATTAATCCAACATTTAGGATATAATAGAATAGTTTTTTTCATTGGTTTGTTTCCATATCGTTACACACTGTATTTAATTCAGGTTGGTCATTAAAATCAACGTCATAAATAATATCAGGAAATATGTTTATACCTATAGTTATACAGTTGAAAAAACAACAACTTGTAATGATATAGATTGACTCAATTACATTAATTACATTTTGTTTCTAAAGACTGTTGATTAATTTGAACTTGATTAATTATTAAACATCAAAGAACAACTCGGATAAAGTGAAAATGAAGAAAATCGAAAAGAAAATTTTAAACAAAATTATTTCGAAATAGTCGCTAATATCATTAATAACTTCATTCGTTAATATTGTTTCAACATAATGTCTGATAGTACTTTATTGACAATACGACGTTGTGTGAGGAAATTAATGAAAATTTGTATTCTAATGTAATGAACACCTTTTTCATAAGATTTTAGTCTATGCGCTGGTACAGTCAAGTAAGTCGCATGTATTGCACAGTAATTATGAATATCAGATTATAATTTGAACAGATTTTTGTTATTATAAATCAAGCATTTACTTGTACGACTGAGTGAAACCACGAAAAACCTCAGTCTGATTAATGTCTCAGAGAGAGAGAGAGAGAGAGAGAGAGCTCTCGCAGTTTCCAATAAATATCGTATGCCACACACATGAATTTTCAAGAAGTCCAAAGCCAAACTACCAATCGTCAATGTTAGGGGATATGCACAACGGTGAAGGGGATATAGTAT
Source organism: Brachyptera putata (assembly GCA_907164805.1). NCBI lineage: Eukaryota > Metazoa > Arthropoda > Insecta > Plecoptera > Taeniopterygidae > Brachyptera > Brachyptera putata. The sequence goes on from OU015468.1 coordinate 4,418,760, forward strand.
AGTACTATAGTATAATATAACAGCGCATTGTTTAAAACTACTTGACAACTACCGCCACCTACACGGCTGCCTCGACATTATTCTTCGAGAAGTACATAGTTTGTAGTGGAAACAGTAGTCGAGTGGCTAGCAGACTGAACCATAATTCAGGAGACCGGGGTTCGATTACCTCCATGGTCCTGACAGGGGGTTTTCGTGGTATTCCTCTGTCGTTCAAGTCAATACTGGAATGGTTCCTTAAGAACAGGCCACGACCGACTCCTTCCCACTATCCAAAAACACATAATGAAATGACCTCTCATCTCATTTTTCCGTTATCTCATTCACCATTCACCGGCGCCAATAGATCTTTGTCATCGGTAGCCTACAATGCGACGTTAAAACCCAATATAACTAATAATAAAATATATTGGAAATAATATTTCAAGCAGTGACGCTACAGTGGCTTCATGGAGGTTGAGTCAGGTGATAAATATATGATTTTGATTTACTAATTCAGAATCTAATATAATTCAATATCAGTATGATTCAAAAAGTTGATGATTTTCTATTTATGCAGAATTTGAATCCCTTCTTGTATTCGTTGAACGAACCCGTAACTTATATTTTTTTGTTAATTTGAAAAAAGTCTATATTTCAACAACTATTTTTCCGAATTCTCAAATATTTCATGCATAAAAATGTATGATTCCAATTCACTTGGCTTGCGACCAAATTTCACTGGTCGTATGAAATATAATCATTCATTGTATTTTTCATTGAATTTTTCATTGAATATATATATATATATATATATATATATATATATATATATATATATATATATATATATATATATATATATATATATATATATATATATATATATATATATATAATTCACTTGACTGTTTTACTTGTTCAATTGATCTTGTAAAGCCTTGTAAGCAATAATCACTATGTACTTAAAGAAATGCAATTATATTGATTTGTACACAACAATTAAATTAAAGTCGATAAATCTTTATAAAAATAAATCAGTCATAACTCAAGTCAATCTAGAATTCTTTCAATAACGCAATGAAACTATTTCATAGTATATAATCTCATAATATTATTCATAAATAATAACATACATTCAAAATGAAAAAAAAAATATGTACGCCGTTAAAAGGTATGACAGGTTATCATAGAATCTTACTAAACACGTCTGAATTTTTCATCAAGTTCATAATTATGGTTAATTATCGTGTAATTGCAACTGAAACATGATAAGACATCAGTAGAACATCAGTAGAAATAAAACAAACAGTACCACAAAAAAACCCAACGGAAAAAGGACCACAGTGGTGTAATTGCAAGTCGTGATGCACTTTTTCAACCATCGTGATTAGAAAAACATTAATGTTTTCTACCCGAGGTGACAAGACGTATTACGTTAGACGAAAGCTGTCAATCTTGATTCTTGACCACACAGTGATAGATGCATTTAGGCCTATACATCGACATATCGATTAACATTGGTCTTATACATTGTTTTTTTGTCGTCTATACGGAGCTAATCTGGGATGAAATCTAAATGTGTGGTTATCATCCTACTTTTTTACATACTTAGAAGTTATTTTTAAACGTGTTCCATTTATATATAAATAAATATAAATATATATATATATATATATATATATATATATATATATATATATATATATATATGTGTGCACTCATTTATATATTCCATATAATCCATGTAACAATTTACATTTATTTTTACTGGTTGGTACTTGGTGTTTTCTTTTTGTTGACCACTTTGGTCTTATTTTAATATGAAAAAATTACAATTGTTCTCATGAATTATTATAGATAAAGGCCTTAAGTTCTTTTCAGTTTTATTTCTAAAGATTATTGGCGGATACACCTTGATATAGTACATTGAAGCAATTGATCATTAAGGTTAAAAATAATTCCTTTAGAATTTTAAATTACATAAAACAAGGCGGATCATCGGGCCATGGGTAAGCAGAATAATGAGCCATTAGAGCCAATAATATCTCAAGACCTTGTACGGGAATACAAAACGATGATTGACAATCGTATTAAATAGGAATAGAATAAAACATAATTTCGTATTAGCCCAGCCCCCTCGTTCTTTGTTGGGCTCGGGCTTTGTTTTACCACACGTGAGCAATTAACTATGTTATTGAATTAATCAAGTTTATATAGAATAATAAACAGACAGTATATATTAGAGTAGTTTAACTCCAAGGACTAGTTTTGAAGTGGGTGGAACAATAGTACTCTATATCCGGATGATTTTCTGGATTTTATTGTCTACAACTCTACATTCCTCGCCACCGGTTTTCTTTCATATGTTAATTCAGTGATGAAATACTTGGGCCTAATTGTGTTTGAAACGGTTTTAAAAAAATTACAAATCCTTCAGAAAATTTGTTGAAACTTCAATGTACACATAACCAACGAAAAACATGTGGTATTTTGTTCAACGAAATGGACTAAAATATTTTTAAAGAATTTTCAGAATTTATTCAGAAGATTATTTTCAGAATTAGTTGTATTGTATAACTGAGATTTCAATTGTCCAGTATTATCATGATAAAATTTCAAACAAGACTTTATATCGATTTACTGGTCTGTACTTTGGTACGTTTTAACCATCCATGCTCATGTACACTTACTGTCATATGAAATATTTCCCCTAACTCGACATTTAAGTATGCAAAAATCTACGTGTATTTTACATCTAATTTTTTCATGGACATGGAGAGCCTATGTATATTCTCTATTGGTTTTAGTGCGTATATAATGCCAGTAAATTTTCTTCAGTTTGCAATTTAGTGAGACTCGATCGACCGCAAGTGTGCGTATAACAGCACCATTACAGCATAAATCCATTACTGGACATAATCTATTATGCGATGAACTTTTATGTGCTCGCGTTTATACATAAATCATGCTGTTAAAAGATCGTTAAAGAACAATTGACAACTTATAGGAACAAAACGAATTACCCTTTTAAGAAAAGGTCTAAAGACCTACCTCCACCGATGAGAGGGTACATGATAAAAACATTATATTATTGTGCATAAATAATTAATCGAGAGTCGATCAATAGACCTTGATGATGTTTATTACCACATCCTCAATATAGGTGTAACTGCTTAAACATGACGGATTTCCTCACGATATTTCTATATTAAATACGATCAAAACAATTGACTACTCTACACTCGTTTCTCTAAAATGTGCTTCTAACCCAAGGATTAGGTGGAAACAAAGCGATTATTTCTCAGATGATTTCATCTTGAACACGAATTGGTGTGAGGAAATACCTTAGAACAGTCTTGACAAGGTATTGCTCATATTGTTTCTGATCATAAATAATGCCACATTCTAGGTCGATCATGTGCATCCGCGTATGGAGGTTCAAGGTGTAGATTTAGCGATACAAATCACAGATGCATATATTTATACGCGGCACGAATCTGGATAATACGTATTTTTGTATTTTATATTACGGACATTTGTGAAGTATATGTTGATGTTATCACAAGTTTGCAAACAGGAACTAATAACTATCATCGTGTCAGTCAAGATTAGATTCAAATTTAGCTCACTCCGTGAAAGGTCAATAATTGCCACTATTATTATGTGTTCTGACTCAATGTCAGAAGTGTGATGTTATGCTCTATCATTTACAATGGTGAAATAGATTAATATATTAACTAGCCGAATTGTGTAAATATCAATTTAAAATTTCAAAAAATACCTCATCGGAGATTCGTAATGATACATATTTTTAGGAATTATACATATATTCTGTACATATACACATTATATGTAATTACACATAATTATACATACTCATAATTTCTAGATTCGGAATGATACATATTACATATTATGAATTTTTATGTTATATTGTTTTATTTTATTCGTTTTATCAATATTCGTGTACTAAAAATACTAACCAATCTTGCTCAAAAACATTACCAATCTATTCTGGTACATAGTCTTATTCTAGTATATTCTTGGTGGGCCAAGAATATACATTGACTGGCTTAACAGCAATTTTCAGAGACAATATCAGATTGATTAGCTTCTTTTTCGAACATGTATGCCGCGCACAATTCAAAACACATAAATATCCTGATTACTTACTTCTGATCATCTTTGTTGTAATACAATATAAAACCATTGTGATAATCAGGTTTTTGAAGTGTAGTATATGGAAAAGTTATTACAAAGATTTTGTTTGTGGAAAACATGAAAATCCTGTTTCCTTCTAAAGCTGCATCTTTTGTACGGACAAAGTAAATCATGCACCAACAAGATTTCATAAAGCTAGATAAAAAAATATAAAAAGTGGGAGCATAATCAGAGATCTCTTGCGACTTATCTATATTGGATTTATGAAAAATTGTTTGTATAAAACTCCATTTCGTCATGACTGCATCTGATAAAAATTGAACTGATGCCAGAGGGATGCAAACGTTGAGGCACTTTTCTAATAATAATTTTATGATATTACGAAAGTGTGTAAAACTGTCTGACATTTTAATTGAATGAATAAGCTTTTTTAATTGTTGATTCTACATAGTTGTATAATTTATAAGCCTCACTCGAGTTTTTGTGATGGAATTGCTATTAGCTAAACATTATAACTTATATTTTTTTATTGCCCCATGAAAAAAAGCTGCCAATTGCACGAAAATCCGTCGGCTATAATTATGAGTGAGTATTATAAAATTCTATGATGTTATTGTAGTTTTTATTTATTTTCATTGAATATTTTTAATAATATGTAATTTTGACATGAGAAAATGATGAATCTTTCACATTGAACCATATTATGAATAATAACAACAGAAGGAAGATACCGATTATTTATAAGTAGTATTCATAAAATCGTTTTGTTATTATCTAAGGTGATTAAATGAATATAAATGTTATATTTAAATCTGGAAAGCCTACGGTGTCAACTTCAAGTCTTTGAACAACAAAATAGTACGCGTATATGTATCATTATAAACACGCGTATGCAAAATCAACAATTATAAATGATTTGCCTATTATGGAACATACTAGACCCATCGGCTACGAAGCCAATACGCTGCTTGATAATAAAACTCAATAATAGGCATGTGAAACAAAACGTTTCTGAAGTTTTGTTTGGGTAGTTGTTTAATTTTTTTGCTTGAAGTTGAATGTAATCTCATGTATCATTGTAGAACAACTTCAATACATGGCATGACAATATTTATAGAAACGTTGATTAATTAATTGTTGATTAAAAAGTAATGGGCCAAAAGCAATGGTCTCTTAAACGACATTCATGATCACATAAATATAAAATCTTCTATTTTCCATCCAATTTTTCACATACGTTTCTGCGCTACAAGTATTTTAGTGATGTTAAATAATATTGCTGGGTTTGTAGAACTGATAATTTCTGTGGACAAAATATTAACACAATCTTAATTTTGCCTTCTCTGTAGATTAAAAAATATATGTTCTTAGATTGAAAGCGATAATCAGTTACTAATGATATCACTAATAATCTCAATATAGGCGCTAAAAAATAGTCCGTATAGTTAAAAGAAAAAAGTTATAGTATAGGCTTATATTCAACTATATATAAATAAATGAAATGTAGGAACAACTGAATTTTTCAAGAATATATTTATAAATATGTATATTTAGTGGATGATGAGAATGAGAAAGTGGAAAATGGAGAGAGTTAATTAGAGAAAATGGAGAATGAAATGGAAGATGAAAATGAAATGGAAGTCTTCGCTATGCGCTCATCTGAGAATGATTCTGAAGATTTTACCAATACTGGCATAAGGAGCTGTGACATGAACTACGAGATGAATCGATAAAAGAAAATCTGGTGGCAGGAATAATTAAAACTTTTGTAAGTACAATGAGAAAATAAAAGATGGAGAGTCTAAGGAGCGGATAAATCTATAAGCATTTGAAGAGAAGTAATAAATAAATAAATATATATATGTATGAATATATCTACCTGTACTTTTACACTTCTCTTGGCTTTATTGAACTGGAATCATGGTATAAAATTGAAACCGTTCTTCTCGTTCAATTCTGAGTCAAGGATTTCTATATTCAGTACTTGAAAAAACTGGATCAGGATGGAGTGGTTATATTGAACAATTCATCAAGTTATTTTCTTCCAATATATAATTGGCATTTAATACAAAAGTTACACAATATATAATACAATTAGGCACAGTAATATTTACATTAAGAGTATTTTGATGCGTCTCAGCAACCCCGTGCTACGCTTTGGAGATAGAGAGTCCAAACTCAACTTAAACAACTAATTCACTATTCTAGAATACCTTTTCTGTCTCGACGCCAGACAACGGTATAATCATGCTTCATCCAGATTATTGAAATACATTTTTGGAAATAGATAGATATAATAAAATTCATGGGATAATTTGCCATAACAAGAGGAAGTCACGCACAATATTACCAACTTATACCATATCATGAACTTTAAAAAAGAATAAAAGTCAATATTGAAATCAAATGTGAAGATCAATCGAAACAAAAGCCATCATTTTTAATAAAACTTTGAGCGTTTTCCCCTCGACTTGATCGTCACGATTATAATGAATTCCATCTAGTTATGGTAAAATAATTATAGTATACACAACTCCTTTGATTGATCCAAAGGATAGCTGTTACACGGTAAAATATCCTAGTTGATGTATTTTATTGCTATCATTGATACTTATACGGGAGGAGACTGTGTGGGGATGAAATAAGTGAGGTGGGTAGGACACACTAGCGGCCTTCTTTATTGAATTTCTCCCCAGGAACGGTTGTCCCTTGAATAAAGATGTTTTGTTTAACCGACGTAAGGGAATTGTGGGATCTGTTGGAAAGGCGACGGGAAATAAGGATTGAAAGCAGCAGGTTGCTGGACAGGTATTGAAGCGGTGACGTACGTCGTCAGTATTGTGGGAACGACCTTAGTAGAGTATATCGTCGTGAACTGTGTCTTGGCACCAAACGTCAGTTTCAACACCTTGCTCTGAGTTTGTGTGAGCATAGTCTGGGTGACGACGGGAGATGACGTCACCTGGAATTGCTGCTGGAATTGCTGCTGGAATTGAGGTGGTTGCTGAGGGAACAACTGATTGATATTCGGGAGTGGTTGTTGGATTGTCGAAGTCACGTATTCGAATTCAGTCTTTGTGATTGTACCAACCGGTCGGGACAACGTACTGTAATGCGTCGATACCCCATCGAAGAGTGGTAATACATGGGATTCGTAGACTGTTTCAAGCTTGATGACTGGTCGAGAAGATGTGACGTATTGTGGCGGTAAAGCAGCTGCCGCAGCGGGATTCAAATATCTCAAGAGAGCCAATTGCTGGAGCTGTTCCGGTGAGTATTGAGGAGTGGTTTGTTCTTGTTTAGGTATTGACGCAATCTTCGGCAATGGTTCCGGAGTCTTCTTGTATCGAAGAGGTCCATCAGGTAGATTCAACTTATCAAGTTCGGAGATATCAAGTTCTGAACCGATGTTGGCGAGATCGATATCGGGTCTAAGTGCACGAAGAGCTGCAGGTTGATCGGAGTCGTTTTCATCTCCAAACTCTAGTTCGAGATGTAATTCAGAGCCGGCCTCTTCCAGCCTTGTGTTGAGGTCTGTGAGGGTGCGACTGGGATGGAAGTGATAGGCTTCCATGGGCGGTAATGTCTTGATGGCGGTGACGAAGCGAGTGATGTTGTAAGATTGGACGAGGGTGTAGCTCGTTGTCTCGCTACCGTGGCGGACGACGGGGAGGATGTGGGTCTTGAGGAGTTGCTGCGTGGTGCTGAACGTTTCTGTTAACGTTTCGAGAGGCGGTGTTTCCATGTCGCTGGCGAGAGCTAGTGAGAGAAAAAGATAATAATAAGGATCATATATTATTATGAACATTCTCGTGATGGTTATAGAAATCCATGCTTTGAGCAACACAAATAGAAATGTTAGTTTAGTGGAAGGTTTTCAAGTTCTGTAGAGAAAAAGTTTTCAACGTTTCCACGTGAAGTATTTAACATTTTATTTGACGCACATATTTTAATGAGGAATACGCTTGCTATGTACATAAACTCAGTGACGGTATTGTTAATTGGAAGCTATGCTAATAGTGATATATAAAAAAAGGAATGGGTTCTATCAATTTAATTATTCATCAATTTGGTATCAAAATATCAGCAACGTAATTCTATTGTTCGTTTGCTATATATAGTTACTGGAGGATTCCTCTGAATTGAATGAACATCATTTCAATAGAATACATTTTACAGTAACTTTGTTAATGTTATAATGGTTTATTGAATTGTCACTGCGTGCGTTTATTGTACGCCCGTGCCTCTTCAATCATCAACCTCTGTTCACTTCAATAGAAACGTAGACATGTGCATACAATACAACAAATTGTAATATAACCAAGAGTACGATCAAAGCTAATTTGGAACTGACATTGTAGGAAGTTTGAATTCAAAGTTCAGATTTTCATTCAGACTTCTATTTGAAGAACGGAGTAATTGTTATTTTAAGAGAACTACCTCATCCAACCATTTATATTATCATTCACTTATGACGTAACAGACGCACACAGAATAGCAGAATGTTTCCACTGGATTTCACCAAATAAATCACTATAACATATACTAATGGAAACAATGAACCGCAGAAAGACTTTCTTTTATTACAATTGTGCGATTGCTGGATGAAATATTACTTCAGTAATGTAAAAGTATCTTTGAACTTCATCAATTAGCTTAACTTTCAATTATTTTCTGATAATGTAAGCCTATGCCATAGTACCGTAATTCATATGTAGACTAACTCATCAGAGTCGAAATGAATATATTTAATCAGGCCTCACTGATTCATTTGAAATCAAAAACAGTGTTTGAATAGACTCTCATTGAAATATGAATGATAATTAAAACATATATATACATACCAATTGGTGGCAATGTAGCAATGCTCGAGTCGAGAGGTAACGTGTGCGTATAATGAGGCGCCAGAGTGGATAAGATATTCTCGGTCAAGGGTTCGGTGAGGGTACTACTGGGGTTGATGTCGGTACTTGTCGTTTCGACCAATGACTTTTCGAGAGTAGACGTAACGGTGATGAATCGTGTGTTTTTAACTGTTCCAACCTGAAATGAAACATGAAGCGTATAATCAATATTAGTATGAATATTTTCATTCATCATCATATACACATTGTGTAACTATTGAGCCATACTTATTTTTATTTATTGTAGCTGTGGACAATTAACGATTCAAAATATATTGCTCTAATTTTTGTTACACGCAATGATGCATAATAAAAATGGTCTAGACAAATATTATTTTACATATTTTATTAATACGCTTACGGTCAAATAAACGATTTGGATTATTCAAATGAATACGGTGAACAATAATCTGTCACAATATATTTATCAATTAGAGCTATATATTTGTTCTTGATTTTAGAAAAACATAAATATAATTTTTTGAAACTTGAAAAATGTTTTTTTCTCAGAGGCACATTATTAATTTCTGGAATAAGAAAGTGAGTCAAACACAACATTCCTCATAATACAATGTCGAGTAAAATTTACCTTATTGAACTGTTGAGAAACTGTACATTCGCACATGACACACTTTCCGATTACACAACTACAAAGATTGTTTATTAATTTTCAACAATAATTTCTCATTTTACAGCAACAATATTTTATCAATGAGAGGCATTTTAATATGCAGTAATTAATTGTTAAGATGGAAATATGCCATATTAGTCGCGGTTGTATTATATACGATATCGTGATTCGTGACCGTACCTGGAATGTGTATGGTGATCGTATTGTAGCAATCTCGTAATAAACATCTTTGAAGTCAGCAGGTGTCGATATTTCCACCTTGATTGTCTCTGCTACGGCTACCGGTTCCTTGTACTCGGCGCTGACTGGCCTCACTTCGGCAACCTCTCCGTCAATCTCCTCGCCATTCTCGTCGATCTCGTCAGTACGCTCTCGGAGCTCAGCCCTGACGAACAACAAATATCGTTCTTATTTCAAAACTAGAACTATGTTGAGGAGCGATTACACTTACTGGTCTACCCATATTATAGAATGAATATACAATTAGTTGTCTTAGACTTGGTATTACCAGCTCTAACTGGCAGTTTAAAGTTGTTATCACCATGGTTACCTATGCTATTTGTTTCCACCAACTGTCAAATAAAGGCTAACTGGACTTGGTAATACCGGGCCTTAGAACTGCATCTATTGCCAAACAGAATATGTCCAGTGTCAATTCAGAACCGCGAATTACTTTTATGCATTCGATTGAGTAAATGTTTGCTGATGTTATAATATTATTCAATCAATTAATTAACTATTGAATAATGAGTTAGTTACTTACAAATGTCAAACTAATGCCATGTTTAACTACAGATACTAGTTTTGTAAGCTTCCTGATTTCAAATGAAATCAATTACCGGCATGCCAATAAATCCAAACTTTCTTTTTAACCATGTCTCAATTTGATATAATTCTATTAGGTCTCATCGACAAGTTTAACCATAGTAAATTGTGTAGTTATTCCGACAAATTCAAACGTTTGAAGAATGACAAACTCACCGTTGCTCTGGTACGAATTGTGGTGACGGCGAAGTAGCTGTCACATTCTCAAGTCCTTCATCCAGTTTCCTGATCGTTACCCTCGGCTTCGGTGTCGTTTTGTATGACCACCTTCCTTGCGGCCTGGCCAACTTGAACTTGTACAAACTAGTCGACGAGGACCTGTCATTCTCTACTGGTGATGCTTGGAACTTTGGTTTGAATCCTCGACGGGAATTGCTGTAGCTAGTATCTGGAGCCGCTGTTGTCGGTCCCTGATTGCGGAAACTTCCAGGACGACGTTTGTTGTTGTAACGGGAAGATGGACTGGATGAGGATTGGTCGCCGGTGAAAACGGAGACTGTGGCTAGCTCGGGAGTTGTTGAAGAAGGACGACTTAATTTGGAATATCTGTGACAAAATGCAGGAACTTAATTTCGGGTAGTGTTATGTACAAGTTGAATAATTGACATCATGATTGTTATTTAGTTGAACGAGTTCCGTGAAACTTGACTTGAACATCCAGAGAATGAGTGGTAATAGCTTAAGGCGATATAAACATTAATTGAAACATCACGAAAGCTATTTTAGATGCTATCATTTAACTGATACTAGATCTATTTAAATATCACATCGGTCGAAAAATGAATGAAGTTTACACGAAATCAATTTATTTTCCAATGAGGTGTCCACTTACCCTTTAGTAGATCTGTACCCATTCCGTTGGGATTGCGTTGGTCTCACGGGTTTCGATTGCTTCTTCGGTATTGCTGGTTCTACGTAATCATCATCTTCATTATTATCAATATCTTGTTCTCTACTATCTTGCAACTTGTTTCTCAAATTGAATCTGTTTCTCTGTCCTCCGCCCAGACTCTTTGGACTGCGAATCTGGTTGGTGTTCGATGCTGAACTGAACAGAGCCTCCAAGGGTAAAGCAGTGTCTTCAAAGCTAGACGCAGCTGCACTCGGATCTAGATGTGGAAGTCGTCCCTTAACTGGAATAATACGTCCGTGTAATTGGTCATTAAAACTTTAGACTACTTTGGAAAGTGCCATCAATTGATGGATAAGAGAGATGACGGTTACGGGCGTCGGTGAAGGAGTTGAGCGAAGGAGAAAAGCAGGAGTGAAGATAAATGACGGTGAGGGTTGTGGTTAAATCTAACGAGCAATTAGTTGGCTAACTATTATTCTGGTAATAAAGATAACTTATACATGATATGTTAGTTTGTTAGTTGAAGTGATTTGTCATTATCTTCAAAACTATCAGGACAAATCTGAAGATGACTAAGTTGAGTAGAGACTGACATCTAAAAAGAGTTGGGCTCTATATAAAAGTAAGGCATTACATGATTGTCCATGTGCTTATGAATACAAAATAAATCAAATGAGAATAGAAGTCAAACAAATGTCCTGATTTGTTGAATATACCAGTACTTAATAAAACGTGTTCAGTTTTTATGAGCTGTGCGCATGACACGGAATATATGAATGTATGATCTTGAATCATATTCACTAATAACATCCAGCCATATTTAACATACCGTAGTTAGGGCCGACGGTCTTCAATTGTTTGCCAGCAGCTGTCGGTTTTATCTTGGAGCTGCTCTGAAGAAGTTGAGTGTACTTGCCAGATATGAAAGTACCAATGACCTTGGTCTCATGAATTGTGGTGGCTCCATCTTTGACAATTGTACCACCCATGCGAGTGACCAAGCCAGTTGGTTGATCATCGGCTACTCGGGGAGAACTACGAGGTTTCAAATGAAACTTCGAACTTGGCCTCAAATTGATTACCTGATGAATGATACGATTAAAATAAATGTAATACATGGTTGTAATTAATTTACAATTGAAGCAATCGGTCGAGCATTCTACGTACATGAAGATTATCTTACTACTGACATACACCATTCATCTAATATTCTCTTGCAATTAAAACAAAATAAAATAGAACTAGTGTTTGATTATACGAAGATAGGTTATACATGGTTTTAATTTTGACGGAGGACTAACGCATCAAAATTAAGACCTGCAACAAATCTTATTTAAGCCTATCGGTCGGTGATGTATCTACCAAAAATGTTGGTGAAAGAAAGAAAGTATAATAAAATTAAGTAGAAGACAAAGATTCACAAATAACTGGGTATATAAAGTTATTGGTGGAGGAGCCGAGTTTTGTCAAAACTGAATCAAATATACTTTATTCACACTTTCCAATATTATATATATTTTTTTATCAATTCTTAACAGCCCAATACTTCATCTAAATGTTATTGTTTTTTTACTGGGAAAACGCAGCACATGCGCTGTAAGATGAGGGATGAGGGAGCTTATTCGATTTTCATGAAACTGCACGTACCCGTTGTCTTGGCACAGTTTAAAAATGTATATATTTTCGGACAGAAATATTTCTACCTTGGGTTTTATCAAAATTTCAATCATTAAATTATCCAAATTTATATATCGGATTGTTTCCAAAAGTCACAAAGATCTAAATTATAAGACGAATAATATAAAAATAAATAACGTTTCATGTGGGCCGACTTCGCTTTGTAACCCGTGGAGTATATACACAAAAATGAAACAAATAAACAGAGATGAACCTGATTTGAACCGATTGGATGTCATTGTCATCGTTATCGATCATGCAATTATTGTTTATTCCTACACAAATGATATAAAACTAGGAAAACGCCATATATGCGTTGTTGGACGAGCGGATAGTAATAGTATGGGTAAAAATGTGTAAAAACTGCTTCGAGTGGTACAAATTTAGCACATTTTATGTTTTTTCTTCAAAATGGCTGACCCGATCAAGTTGAAAGTTTCCATAAATGTGTATCAAAATGTAATTCAACTTCACGCAAAATTTAATTTTTTTGGAAAATAAAAATATTTTCTTTTTTTTCCGCTGTGTTATTCTAATGGGTATTTTTGAAATTTATAAAATTCATAAAAAAAGTTACCACCCGATAATGCCACAAAACTATACAGATCTAAGTTAGATGAGGAACCATATTGGAAAAAAAAAGTTTGAAGCTGATAGCTGCAGCCGTTTGACCTGTGAAGAACCGACAAAAACATGGAAAAAAAACAGAAAAAACAACGAACATAATTTTTTTTCAGTATGTCAAATTGAATCTTCGCTAAAGCTCGTCTAAAAAGAACAATCATTCTATAAATATGTCGATCTCTTACCTTATAGGTTTCATCAACAACTTCAGATGGCTGCCTTGAAAGGAAATCATATTCTGGTTCGATAATGTTATTGCCTTGTATCGCTGGTTCGTCAATTGACACTTCTCCACCGCTTACTTCAACATGACTCGAGAATATGATCGGATCATTTTGTTTCTTCGGCGCAACTTCTTCTTGATTTGTAACCACTTCGGGACTTGAGATGACCTGGACGATGCTTGACATTACTCGCGGTGGTTCCAGAACCTTGCTGGTCTCACCGCCAATGATCTCGACCACGCTCGACAATATTCTTGGGGGATTATCTTCTTTCTTTAATCAGATAAATTATTTTTCATATTTAATATAGTCTTTGAATTTTTATAATCGCTATTGTCTATCGTATATTGTATAGTCATTCTGTGTCGTATTGTGTCTATAGAAATAATATGTTTTCAAATAGGTGCAATTTATGAGTGAGCTATCACAGTGGAAATCCTGTCTGTGAACTACGATAAATTCCTTTGTATATATGAGATCTTACATTTTTCAGACATTTTTTACACATCTTTTATTATCAACAAATTAAAAAGTGCATGAACATCAGCACTTTTAATTTAATTAATTTTTTCAAATACATGTTGAATTATAATTTTGAAGTATTTATATTTTCTTGTAACGGGATTCGATTTATTGGCAGGAATAACAGGATATTAGGTTCTTTTCCCGATTCTGGGTAATATAGCTCTGGTTTGAATTCCAACTATAGTCAATAATACAGTCTCCGGAATCATTTCCGTTCCCTATCTACAATTTTCAAAAGTCTCACCTCTTCTTTCTGCACGACGTTTACAATCTGCGAGTTTCCTTCTCTAACCTCCACTTTGCTGAACACAACAACATTAGGAGGTATCGTGAATTTATCCTCCGGGATTGCTGATGAAGATCCTTCTCTTATTTCCACTATACTCGATGCCGGCGCTTCAATCACCTTAACAATACTTGAAAGTATTTGAGCTTCTTTCACTTCAGGGACTACTTTCAGTTCGGGATTGACTTTCTTGTTAACTATATCCCATCCTTTCTTCTCGGTGATTTTACTCGGCTTTATGGTAGGTGGCGGCGACGCTGTAGTGGCTGCCGGTGGTCTTGTCTCGATCACCGGAGTCGTCGTCGTCACTGGAGCCTTTGTTTCAGCTACGTGAACACAAACAATACGTGTAATTATTAGCAAAGTCTGATGAAACAAAAAGTCGTGCGTCATAATTGATTGTTATCTTAATTGCTTGACCATATATACTTACTTATATTTGATATAGATTACAAATAAATATTGAAACGTGAACTTCTAAATATATATTTCTACAACGGAAAGTAATATTAAATGTCTCGATTCTTTTACTATCTTTGTTTACTAGAGTATGAACGAGACTTATGTAAAAATCGTATACATATTGAAGGCAAGGTCTTAGACTTCTTACAGATCAATGGACCCGTAATGTATTGTAATAAATGCATCACTAATCAATGTGCAACGGTTTCGTCATACCTGCAGGTGCACTTTGTGGCAGGAAAACCATAATGGTGTTGCCAATTGTTGTCGTGAAGTCTAAGAAACCGTATACGGTTTGGGTTAGAAGAGGCTCCTCATTGTTGTTTTTCTCGGGAACTACTTGTGCCTGTTGCTGTTGTTGGGCGGCAGGATTCACGTATACTGGACCGCCGGAGGGGACGTACTCTTGTCCGGAGCAGATACACACTGTGGAAAAGATAAACGTTGATTGACAATCATTAAACTGGTGATAATACCAGTTAATTTGTCTTGGGATATAATTTAGTCATTGATAATTTGCATATTTCATGTTTTTTAGAAAACAATTTTCCCTGTTTTTGTTATTTTTTTTTCTTTTTTAAACTAAAACCATGGTAATTCATAAACGGAGATGTTTATGTATCATTATATTATATATTGTTATTCTCTTGCTTAAATGGTTCTGGAGAACACAGATTCTTAAATATATTCTTCTTAAGTTCGTCGTGTATTTTCGGCTGTGATGATCTAGATAATTAGTATTTTATTGTACGTTTCATCTTCATAACCGTGATCGCCTTTGGTTGCTACTATAGCCCGTAGGCAAAGTTCCTGATTATCTAATTACATAAATGGACGCTAAAATGAAATATGGTAAAATTCGAAATAAAATAATATAGGCCTAGTAATAATACATTTGAAATGTACAAATCGAAGAGTTGAAGTTTTGTAGATCATTTACAAACATATAGATCTATTTTCAGTTTTTATTGAGAATCCTTGTTGAATAATTATTGTTATAATTATTATTATAATTAATAATTGTTGAAAATATTTCAAAAAAGCTGTATTACCCCATTACATTTATTAGATGGACAATATATACACACAAAATTATGAAAAAAATTCGATGCTATAGACAGAGGAAAATAGTATAAAGAAATGGTAGGTTGAACAAGTAGGTTGATTGAATTCAAAATATTATATAAATCTATTCGAAAAATAGCTAGAATTGCTCAATATAGTGAGTGAGTGAGTGTTACCCACTCAGTGAGAGCCTTCTTCAAATGCTATAGAGAACATAGAATATAGGCTTACATAGAACAATAGAGAATTGTTCCGTTTGGTTCAATTAGTAAATCATTGTTGTCAACAATAGAAGCTTCCTAGTAGCAAGACCAACGATAGAGAAAAACCATGTTGTTAATGAGCGTTGTTTTTTAACCTCTCTTCCTAAGATTTGATTTGATCGCGAATCTAATAATAGCCTCATTTAGATCTTAATTAAAGAAAGAAGTATATATAACCGGTCCTCCATGTAGTCATGGTACGCAGTCTATGAGGAAAATGATGAACAAAACAAATCGTTAAATTGAAAACCTATAACATTTTCGTGCATGCCTGTATGAAGAAGTACATTGCAATAGAAGTGTATCTACAAGTGAAGTACAAGTGAACTTTCGATCGGTTCTATTTGACAGATTCGACTGTTTTTGAGATCATTTATTGGGCACTGATCTAATGTATTGTCAAACATTACGCTAAATATTCTAAAATTAAAGATTAGAACAGTAGGTATATTCAAAAACAAAAAGATTCAATGAAGCAATAATGTGTATTGATACATTGGTTTACCCTTTGGATCAGATACTGTAGATTGAAAAACCACGCTTACACAACATTTTTGTTCAAAATAAAGCCCTATACCTACTATTTTTTTTCAAGATTTTCTTTTTTTTTTTTTTACTTAGCTTCATAATTTGACATGAATGTTGTTAAATGTATAAATGAAACCAGTTCATGAGGCTAACGACGAAATATTTTTGTTGTCATTATTACAATAAATCGTTCGTTCATCATGTATTTGCTTGTGATTTTTGCTTCATTTTTGATTGAGCCCTCATCAAAACCATGGGCTTTGAGAGTATTGAAGTTTAAACTTAAATTCAAATTTTCACTCAAGGATATGTTTGTAGCTGAATAAGGCTCAGTCTGCCTGATATTCCTTCACGTATACAATGAGTTCACTTTATTATTGGAGATCCTTATTTAATAACCCACTCTGGGTTTTATGAGGGTTTCAGATTTGTTCAACCCAATCGAGGATTTTGTTGCATTGGATGAAATACTAAATAAGTTATACTGTTTTTTTTGGAATATTCATACGATTTTTGAAACCAAATTTATTCATTCAATAACAATCGTAATTATACAATTATACTATTGGGAAGCACGTCTAATAGATAATTAGTCTTACTGGTGCTACCTCACTGCATTAAAATACGTTACACTTTCGTTTTTACACCTGTACAGGCGCGAAATTATAATAATTAATAGTTGTTTACCATTATAAGCTCTGCTTGGGTATCATTATTAAAACTGGACTTGGCTTACAAGAAAAATTGGATTACAACTTTCTGTTGAAGAAGTAAATACATGTTATACTCTAGTTGTTCATGGCCAGACAGCTTTTTGAACTAGAGCAAAATAATGCAATTGATAATGCCGGTACCGGTCTATCAATCATATAACCTCTGTGATTATTTGTTCGTCGTTTTACTTTAATTACATACATGCGTCATGCTCTTTTTTTACTTTCAATCCCATACAAAGCTATTCATTACTATTCATATTTCTCTTTGTATTCGAAACAATTGGGCATGTAAACTGTTTTTAAGTACTTATTAGCGCCTAAATACAGTGCAATTTATAGCACCTAGCCCAGATAAACGTGAAATATTTTAACCTCGAAGCACAGATTTTAGAGACAGTACAAGTTATGGGCTTTGATCTATAATTTGGATAAAATAAAATTACGGATTATTTTCGTATAACTGTTATACTCAAAACAGTGAAGATAGATTGAAAAAAACTGTAACAACTGAATAATGTATAATTGTATTCAATTAAATATTCAGGAAATAAACTTGGCCTTATGGCATGTACAGTAAGTTATAATAATCATTGGGGCAATAAGGGTATAGATTTTACGTCATAATTATCTCTAGTATGAAATAATACATACCTTTCAGTTTGACGTTATCATTAAACGCAGTTCAATTTATTTCTGTTCAGGAAATGTTAATACAATACCTAAATGTATTTTCTGAAACGGTAATTATTAATTTACTAGGTGTACTCGATAGTATAATTGCATGAATTAAAAATATTGAAACTCAACAAATCTGTGATCAGGATGTATTTATTATTTAGATATTAAATTCAAATTATACTGCTATACACTACTTTCAAATCACCTTGATCTGTTTGTAATTATTCGTAGAATTGATGGTATTCGCCTCAAAGCAGGATTATTTTCGTTTAATAATTTTGATTCAGTATATAAGCCGATAGCCACACGCTTAATAGTAATTTTTTTGGTAGAATCGATTATTTTCTGATATAACTTTTTTTTAGCGGGAAATACTGGGTGAGAATCAGATAAATTATTATAAGATCGTATAATTTCGAACTAGGCCTATGTATAATCCATGAAATAATAATTGGTTCTGATATCTTTAGGCGAAGACACACATTGAAGTTGTCTTGTATTCAAATTAGTTTTAGTCTATACAGTCTGATTGAATTAATTGAATTTAACAAAGGAAATCACTTATAGAGAAGTTGACAAAGTATAGTATTTGTATTGACGAGAGTTGAAGGTGTGAACTAATCGTGCGTCAGTGCTGTAGTATAGGCCTAATGTAGGAGACGGTTGATCGGGACCTTCGTCTCGTGTGGACACAAGTATACCGTAGTAATGAAAAATATACAAGATCAATGTTTAATTTATCACACATAATATATTATATAATATAACGTAATATATATATATATATATATATATATATATATCTGAAACATTATATGATTTAGATTTAAGTAGAAATATTTGGTATTAATAGCTCTATATTTTCATTTTCATCCAGTCATGTTCGTTAAGCAGGCCAACAATCGTAACTCATGACGAAAATTGTTAGAGGAAAATCTTATTTTTCCCCATATTGTTATTGCTTTTAACGATAACATGATACATTATAACAATATATGTCAACACACTTTCAACGATACTTTTTATAATGATTTTTTTTCCTAATTTTATAACTAATTTAGAAGATTCCATGTAGAATAATTCAATTTCTCTCATTTTTCGTTTTTGTGTGAAAATTTGAACCATTTCCATTAAAATCTAGAATATTATTTCAAATACACGATTGAAAAGTTGGTTTCCAAATGATTTGATATCTACGGATTTTATTTCTCATTAAAAAAATCACATTGTTCGTTCAAACCAATTTCCATTCATTATGAAATATGGACCACAGTTCTTTTAAAGTGAATTAAAAAACGCAAACTTATTAAAATATGTACTGACTAGAAGCACAAAAGCACGGTTTTGTGTAATATTTCTCAGCCAGTGAAAGTAAAAGTGCATAGCCGTAGTTTTCTTGTGACTGTATGTGATATTATAACGTGGGAAATTATGCGAGCGAATTGCGTTACTTTTCGTGCATTTTGTCTAGTGTTCAAGGATTTACGTGAAATTCTGACTTATATTTCGAATATGTTTTGTCCTGTTATTACTCTAGTTTTGGCATTGATTATTGGCCAATTGTATTTGATTACCGTGATCATGTGACACGACCTTGATTTGCTAGCTGAAAATATACGGTGGCCAATCAGAATAAAGAGTAGAATAATGCATTTAAAGAAAAATAATGATTCCACTAGAATTGTTGGGTAATCTTTTGTACATGGGTAAGACCATGAACAATAAAAGTGTGATAATACGTGAGACAAAAGGGAGGTTAATTTTCTAGTTCAATAATTCAAACATTGGTCAATAGATTGTAATTTATCTTAAAATTAGGTCGGTGATATTTAAAATATCAATGAGGTTAATTCATAAATGGATGATTCCGATAGTGCAACATTTCAATTTCCTAAATTCATCATATTCAAATTCATTATTAGCTTATTTGCTATATTTTTTATGTTATTCCATGAAATAAGGTATGTACGATTATAATGTATGATTAAAATCAGACATTATTATTGTCCAAAATTCCAAATTGAAGTCTGGTTTGCACTAGCTTGACCATTCTTGAATATAGCTTTGCAGTTTAGAATAGAAGGATGCGAGAAGTGTAATATTTTCTCTCAGATAAATCGATGTTATATCTATTCAATAATAAACTAACAATAATTTATTCAACTGCGGATATGTATAAAATATTGTTGAACTTCACTCAAAACGTACTAGCAACATTTCCTTCGATTTCTAATCATCACGATAAATCAAACTAAATAGATACCGACATCAACTCAACAATATATACGGTAGTCCTTCAGTTTGAGATCATGACATTCTCGACACAACAATGACGACAAGAACGTGACGTCACGACCCGAGGTCATAGGTCACGTCTACTCGTGCTGATAGTTCACAGCCGTCAAATTACTGAATGAATCGAGATAATACGTCTGCTCGCGCAGGACTTGCCTATTATCATCCTGCAAGATGGACAAAGCTCCACACTCATGATTCGTGATTCCGTATCGTTTCTTAACAAGACAGATAACTGCTTCCATTGTAACAATGCTTCTATTTACTTTAAAACATTTGATGGACAGATAGAATTAAAATATAAGTATTTTATTTTATATCTACAGGTGAGATTTGCAATTACTAAACAAAAGATTATTGCTATAACGTGACTGTATGTTTTTTTAAGTATAAAAGAAGTATATTAAATCGTGAGTTCTGAAAAGATTCGAGCACCCTCAGATTTAAGTGTATATTTATTAAGGGAACGTAGATTTCAAGGGTAAATTGTTTGAAATTCTTAACATTTTGAATTGTGTTCAATGTTGTTGTAATTTTGCATTGAGGCAATTGGAGATTACACACAGTAAGGAGGTTACTAAATCAAATCAAATTGAATGACTTCGAAAGATTGTGTGATTCATTATAATGATTTGAATAGAAAATGTTACAATATTATTTGTTATCAAGGTTGATATGAATTTAATGAGAGATACATTAACTTGAATATTCTTTTATTAATGCTCATATGCCTATATTTACAAGGATGCACTGTCATAATATGTACTATGACTATTAACTAGGGCAGTAAGTATGATTTGAGAGTATAAAAAAATTATTGAATGCAATATGTAGATTCGTATATCGTCCATATATTCTTTCTACAACTTTGAAAAAATCTCTTTACTTTTATTCTCCATTTATTTATTTCTAGATGTCTCATTATTTTTCTTGGTTAACAAATTTGAGTTCCATTGAAAAACGAGTCAATATAATTAAAACATAATCAGTTTTTAAGTGGGATTCTGTTTTATATATTATTATACGAATTCCTCATACTTTGTATTTTGTTGTTCATTTTCTGTGTAAGATTCTTCATAAGATTCTTCTATGGCTATTAGCCAATAGCCAAGGGTCATGAAGAGTGTAGACTGATGCTATTCCCACAACAAATTCAGCTTATTGGCTTTAATTATAAACAGTGCATTGCTCTATGTACTTGCTCTGGCGATGCATAATTTATTCAAATTTGAATTTCCAGCAATGTTTAGTACAATTATCGACAATTACAATCATGAAAAAAATACTAACCAACAAAATTATTATTCTTTTGCATTAATTATTAAAAAATTGTAATAATTATATTTGTCACGATTATTTGACTCCTGTGGCTTATTTTTTCACAAAAATGCGTAGATGAATTAGTCATTAGAGAAGTGTTTTTATTCCCATGATGAGATTGAATAGGGAAACTATGCAAATATTTTGTCGTCAAGTTTTATGCCATAAGCTATTGTTTAAATAGTGGAGAAATTGATTTAGTAATCAGTTTTTTGAAGACCTTGAAATTATACCTACACAGATATTTTTTTTGTAAACTACTTCCAGTAACGAATTAAATTACTGTTTTTGTGATAAACTGTGAAATATATTTCAAAATGAATTATAAATGTCTCATACACAAATTAGCTAATAATAAAATCTACAGATTTTATCATTTTAAAGTAATGGTGTATATAGTAGTCGATCAAGCGACATTAAATTGCATCCCGATAAAAAATATGGACAATGAACATCAAAATTAGAAGACAATGTGCATACGCAATCCACGCTTAGTATATGAAATAATCATATGTTGAATATGTGTAGATTTTAATTAAAATCAAATTTAAAAATTTCGGATTGAACCATTATATGTGGCCGCAACCGTGTTTCTAAAATGAGGTGATGATGTATGAATAAAATGTTCAGCCAGAGCAGCCAGATCAGTAATTATGTTTTCAGCTCATTTTCAGGAATACTGGTATAATTCAAATAATGCACTGTTGACAGACCGAGTTTTTCACTGCAAACCAATGATTTATTATAGGTCGCTCCGGTGGCTAATTCAACTATCGCTAGCGGTATACACTAAAAGTCAGCGTTGGGCGTGGGTTTGAGTCCCGCATAAGGCATGGGTTTTTGTGAATGTCCTTTCACCTATCATTACTCCATCGTTTCACTATCACCGCTCATTCGTACCTCCGTATAACCTAGATGTTGGTGGGGTCGTTAAGCAGCATTAATATATATATATATATATGTGTGTATATATATATATATATATATATATATATATATATATATATATATATATATATTAAATACACCAAGTAGTAGATGCCATATATAGTCTTCTTGACTTATCTCGTTCACTATACCTCAAAGTAACACAAACAAATGGCTAAAGTCTAGCTGAAATTTAAGTTTTTCTTGAGAGTTTTTTGTATGGATAGAGTGATTAAGTGGAGAGTCCAATTAGTCTCTATATGGTTGTTTCTTGGTTGTGTTTTATTTTACTCCGACTACTATACTACACTTTACTACACTCACCGGACAGAACAAATGGATTGACTGAACGGCATAGTTTGTATCGACTTTCGGACTTATCCAGAATCTAACGTTTTTAGTTCATACGATTGGTTAGATTATCATTTGCTTGAATACACATTACTATCAAAACTTTATTATTCAAGTATGGATATATATATATATATATATATATATATATATATATATACATATAGAACACAGACGAAAATTCAAACATTTTCACTTTATTGTTGTATCACGTGATACAGTCTCTTTTTTCAAATGAATAAATAAAAAAATTAGTTTGGCAATAAAACAAAATCAATTTGAGGTATATTCAGTCACTATCCTTCAACGTTCAATTCCTAGCTGTCCTAATTCATTAAATCATATTTTTGAGGAAGAAAATTGGTACGACACATTCTCACTATTGTAAGAGTAGAACAAATTTCTCACCATAACGAAATATGAAAGAAACTATAAACGTTCAAATATGAATAAGTAAGAAACGTTAAACCACGTCCTGACTAGACTGATAGATATACAAAACATTGATTTTATAATTATTTGAAATTATTTGTATTGATTCCTCGAACGAATCAATTAGAAAATTGATTGAAATCAATTTTTAAAATTGAGTAGATTATTCCGAATAAAAATACATCTACATAACTTACATTCGATTTCAACAATAACTCTTAACATCACATCACATTTCCGTAGCTCATCTATTATTCGCAATCAATATTTATTATACAATTGATGAATAGAAAATAGAATATCACGATTATAGTTATTCAAATCATGAAGTTTACATAGGTTGCAATTTGTGTCATGGCAAAATTATAACTCGCGCTTCGCAGGCATCTCAGCAGCTTATGTTCTCCTGCACGAGGTTGATATCCTGCACACATATCAGATAAGACACGGTTGACGTCTTATGAATGATGTCGTGAGACTTGTGTACATTTTCTTCATTTGAAGGAATTTCTACAACAATTATACTACATGAGTCACGATTAATAATATGTTATTTTACTTATAAACTGGTGTGTGTATATATTTAGTCAATAGTATATATTATAATATAGGTCTAAGCGTATTATTGCATTATATATTTGCACATTTTTCATTATCTTCATGTTGAATCATCAAAACATCACGACAGATGGTAGATAATTGTAAGGGTTTCGATTAGTGAGACTTTAAGGTTTGAAAGATGGGCGGACGTGAATGCAGATTGCAGATTATAGATCCTTGGATGTTTTCTAGTAAATTAGTTATAATTTGATTTGATAACCATCTTTATTATATTCAGTGATGCATTTAACATACGTATTTTCATGGTTTAGTGTAAAGCGTGATTGTTAAAGTAAATACTATTTTCATGGATTTATTTTGTAAAGCTAGTCATTCGCACTGCTTTAGTCTAGCGTAATGCGTTTTCGTTTCGTTCGCGATTTGATCTGTTTATTTAGTTTTGTATGGAGAGATATTTTTCAGCAGAACTAATTCCGTTCCTTCAAATTTCTCTTATTTACATAAAGATAGAGGATGAATAGAAGATATTTCATTATCTTATTCTTTTACATGCCAGTCTTTCTTTATATTTTCTTAGATAACTTTCAACTTCTTAACTATTTATTTTTAATGATAATTTTGTCTTTCAAATCGAATATAAATGAAAATGAAAAAAATGACGTTGAATTGCATTGAATTGAATAAAAGTGTGTGGATCTTCATCGAATGCTGTTCGCGTATTTTTAGGTATTTTGTGCGGCAATTAAAGAAACGAATAGGCCTATAGTTATCTTGTATGCAGTAAGAATTGGAATAATATAGTGGAATTTTTAAATGAAAAGTTTTCTTTTGTTATCAGTTATTTACAATACTGGATATATTTATGAGGAGAATAGATATCGTCTTTAATTAACTATAGGCCTTTTACATTTTATCAAGTATATTTCATAAATAAAATGCTACCAAATATCCAACAATATCCATATCCGAGTATATTCCATAATATACAAGTGTATATTTCATAATATCGAAGTAAATTTCATAATCGAAAAAAAAGATCATTGAAATAGGAATATAGGAATACGGTACCAATGATATTTAGTGTAATAACTCAAATCAAATTTCATCCTAATGATATATGATTACAGGGACATTTATGTTAAAATATAATCATTATGAAAGAAGGTGAGATGCATTAATAATTAAATACCATATAATTAGTATATATATATGACACATTTGTCCTTGCATTGAGGTAAGAAAATAAGAGCAAAATGTTCAAATAATGTACATTTGATGTGTTCTTGAACATTCGTGACTTCTTGTACTTCCGTTATAGTGCATGTTTGAAAACGTGTAACCACGTTATTTAGACGTACGATTAACAGCATCAATAGCGCGTGTCTCCTATGTTTAATCCATGTCGTTCAAGTTGGAGACGGGGGAAAAAGCACGTAGAAATCATCATTGAAATAGCATGCTTCATTGAGCAAAACAGATAGGCACTTGGTAACATCGTAGCACGAACAGGCATTCTCAAACAATGAATTTTATTTTGGTGTGTGCGTGTCTCTATATTTGTTCTGAAGATCGGTCTACTATGGAAGTATAATTTGACAAGACTTTTGAAGAAAGTGTTATAGGATTCGAGTATGCTATTATATCATGTCGTTTATGCTATCAGAACATAGTGACTTCAAATTCTTTCAAATAGTAGACTTTAATTTGAAAGATGGTAAAGATCCTATAAGCAAATCCGCCCTCATAAATCCGCCCTCATATTTCAATAAAATGAAATTAATGGCTTGAAAAAAATGGCTCGGAAAATCTAAATATTTCTTTTAGTATCATCACGTTAGTTTAACATTATAATTCCATTCATTGAATGAATAATAATTTTTTATATCTCATATATCTCACATATTTTCTTTGAAAATATAAAAAAACGTGATAATGAATAGTGACAGTATAATTATAGCGAATACACAGGTTTTTGGTTGCTAGACATTCAGCACACTGCAGACAGAATGACTGGTCATTATATATGTTATTAAAATGCATAAAACATTTCTTGCTACGTGAACTAGGTTCGGGTGGCAAGTCATCCTCTGAGTTGTCCTTTTGATTGTTAAATGATGGTAGTAATGTATATAAATAGGAATGAGTAAATTAGATATAGAAATAGTTAATACCCAGGAACAATATAAGGTGTAGCTAGAGTGTGAAGTCAGAGGTGTCGCCTTTCCTTAATTTGAATATCTCCATCCTTGAATTGAATAAAAACATTTTCCATTCATCCGAAGCCCAAAATGAAATTATATTGGTAATTAGACGAGCTTTAGCGAGGATTCAATTTGACATGTACTGAAAAAAATTGGTGTTCGTTTTTTTTTTTTTTTGTTTTTTGTTTGTTTGTTTTTATGTTTTTTTGTCGGTTCTCCACAGGTCAAACGGCTACATCTATCAACCTCAAACTTTTTTTCAATATGGTTCCTCATCTAACTCAGATCTGTATAGTTTTGTGGCATTATCGGGGATTAACTTTTTTTTTTATGAATTTAAGAAATTTCAAAAATTCTCATTAGAATAACATGACGAAAAAAAAAAGAAAATATTTTTATTCTCCAAAAAAATGAAATTTCGCGTGAAGTTGAATTACATTCTGGTACACATTTCTAAAAAATTTCAGCTTGTTCGGGTCAGCCATTTTGAAGAAAAAACATAAAATGTACTAAATTGGTACCACTCGAAGCAGTTTTTATCCATTTGTACCAATACTATTACTATCCGCTCGTCTTACAACGCATATATGGCGTTTTCCTAGTTATATTCATCAGACAATGCAGAAATTCACCACATTATTGTGCAACTGACAGTTTCGATTTATAACAAGTTAGAATATTTATAACATGTAGAACATTTTCCGAGAATTTATAATTAATATCCTATGAATACACTACATATCATATCACATTAGCAACTTCTATCTCAAGTTTTCTTGTCATAATCGATTATACTACCACCTCAGGTAGATTTTAGTGTGCATATATGATCTTAAATCCAATTATTATTAATAATTAATAATATATTACATTTTATTGACGATGCTCAAGGCATGGTAGTAGCTTGATAATATTACATACAGTTTCTCATTATAATATTAATTGACTTAATTTCTAGAATTAAAATAATTAAACTCAATTCCTTTCATTCAATTTAACAATAGTGATTTTAGAAGAGAGCTAAGAAAAAATGACAAACTATAATTTTATTGAGTATGTTTGATTGTAATTTCATGATAGTAATCATTACCACCTGTTTCAAGAATAATCTGTAATGAGTGAATAAAATAACTAACTAAATAACTAAAAAATCAATTAAAATGTTGAATCAAGATGGAAAACAAAACAAAACAAAGATCACAGTACGTATCAATTTTCGATTCAAAACAGTTTCAAAGTATTATCCGTCAATGAAGTAATGAAAACAGAAAAATATACCATTTAAAATGTACAAATCACGAAACTAAAACTAAAATATATTTATAATGAGCTTTTTAAAAAAAATATAACCATATTTACTTCCATTTACAGCATTAGTTCATGCTTCAAACTAATTGTGATATCATCATAATCATAACACTCAAAACTGTTTTCTGCTCCATTTAACAAAACATTTCATATTAATTACATAAGTTAAAGTGTATATAATCGTGTACTTACCGGTAACTGCAAGGCACACGGTTAGATATTGCAGTTGTCTCATGGTGCTGGATTAATAATTCGTTTCGTGTATACTTGTGTACTCTGTCAACTCATCCTCAACTAGACACAATCTGAAACACATTGAGCAATACACTAGTTGTAATTATAAGCTCCAATCATTCGACCAACGCTAATTGACCTGCATTTATTAAACTAGTATCAATTACATAATAAACGTATCAATAAACTTGCAAAGTGTTCTTGTATTAGCTGAAATCAACAAGTGTGAAATTATTCACAGTGATAATCTTTGTAATAGAAGAGGAGAATATGAATTACAAGTTACGTAGTTTTGTTAGTGTGAATTCATGTTCTATTCTGTCTATGGAAATAGAGGATTTTACCAGAGATAATTTGTGAGAAAATTAGTTAATATTCTCCCACGGCCTTCACTTGTTATGTTAGTTACCTTGAGTTGGCGAGAAAAAATAACGGTACATCTTTTTTATGTTCTAATTAATAAGATTATAATATTATGTTATCTAGATGACCCGGTCCGTCGTTGTGGTTGGTTATGAAATTGTAATTTAGGAAATGGAAAACTCCCATGTTTTTAGTTATTTTCGAATATTCTTTGTAAGTTCTACAATATGTAGGCTTACATACGTATTTGCAGTCTAGACAGCATCCTATTTTAATGTAGTCTATAAAGTTTTCAAATACCGGTATTTACTTATTTCGGTATCGCCAAAGCCTATCAAGATATAACCAGCCATATTAATAAATTACTGACGATGCTTAATTAGATGTATAAAAACAAATTTTTGGGAATCATTTCGTTATATGTTGAATTATTTAGTTGAAAGTAATAGTTATTTGATAAAAAAATTCCATTATGAATAACTTCAGTGATCAAAACATCAATAGAAATTTCAACTAAAGGTTGGATAAGGGATAACGGATTTTCAAATGGGAAAAGCCAGATTTCGTGTGAAATGTTTTTTCACAATACATGCCTATAAATTCAAGTTTAGAATTTTTGATGTAATTTCCACATACAAAATTCTTAAAAATTCACTTCTAATAATTACCTGTACTTTGCTCTCACTTTTGTATCACTTTAGATATAAACTAAAACTCGTTCTGCATAAAACTCTTTACTTTGTAATTTTCTTAATTGCCTCAGCATTGAATCATAAATGATTGAATCACGTTCCAAAGACCAAATTTGAACAAATTGAACGTCGAGTTCAAAGGTGTAATCGGTGTATTACATATAGTAAGTGGTATTAATTGTGATATGCATTGAGTGGTCCAATGTGTTCCTTTGAGTGGATGTTACTTTCGTGAGTTTATTTGAAAACAACTAAATCTTCAATGAAGGATAATCACATGTTTCGGAGCATCAATCTAGAATATCACTTGCGTTGCATTATGACAAATATTGCGAGCAATGTTTCAGGTTATGTTATTCACATTGGATTACGGGTCAAAACCTACTCAGCCATTACTTGAAATGACAGGTATTAAACATAAAATAGATAAATTTGATAGAACCATTGTCGTCATGGTTTCTATATGTGTTTACAAATGATACATCATTATGAAACCTATCATTTATCTGGGCTTATACACTTTAGATTTCTAATATTTCTCTAACGCGATATTAGTCAGCATGGTAGTTCTTTTTTTTGTCATTCTATATTCTATATATTGATTGTTTACTGATGTTTTGCTCTATGATAAAGCACTAAATACATAAAAGCTAGGTGTCCTACACATATGGATAAAAACCATATTTAAAATTATCAAATTTTCTTAAAATAATTTTCACTTCTATTAACGTAGTTTTTGTGCTTAGAATAAATCAGAAATAATTACTTTACATTTTAGCAACCACGGAGCGTGTAGAATACTGAAGATTAATTAAAATCGAATCTTATCCGCAGGTATTCAACAGTTGGGGAAAGCGGGTTAAAGGATTCGGAGCGTGGTAAATCCTCATTACGAATTAATCATTCATTTGCCGAGTTTCATTGAAATCATGTGATTGTAACCTAGTTGAACTAGTGTTTCTACGATACATCAGTCTATATATACATACACCTAGCTGTCTTATAATATATCGACACATGTTTGATGCAAATATTAAGGTGGTATCATTTGTAAGAAAATTAATTCATGAAACCAATTTTTACTGTGCGTACTTAATTGTATGGCTTAGGCCCAACTGGTGCTAAAGTAGAATCTGGAGCTTTTTTATATAATATATTATATATGTATATAATACCATTGAATGAGCGAAGTGAAAATTCAATTACACCGTAATCGAAAAAAAAATTGTTCGCGTTCCACATGTCAAACAGACGATTTTTTTGATGGTATTGGCTTTCACATTCGTCATCATCTAACTCTATACTGTGTAGTTTTGAGGGGTGATCGGTGAAACCATGCTTATGAGAGAAATAATTTCGAAATTTTGAAAAGCCCCATGAGAATAACCCAGGAGGAAAAATATGGGAAAAATTCCCGAATAGATTCAAATTTCTACGGAATTTAGGTAAGACATAGGCCTAAGACAATTATAAGTGAAGTCATAAAGTAAGACCAGTAACACATAAATTTAAATTTTCTTATTTCGTAGAAGTAGCACAATTAAGTATTGCCAATATTCACTTCTTCAGACATGTTGAAATAATTAATCAGTAACAATGTAATGAAATTATAAATATATTAGTTATGGTAGAATGATCGACGGAATTTGAGACGAGTCAATTTCACTGACGCGTCTCCGACTCGTGATCCATGTATTACGTTCACATTTTTACTCATTACATTCAATTATACCTTCGTTCGGATTCCGACGTATATAATATCCATTCTGTAATCATCTTAGAGAGATTACAATCTCCTTAAAAACATGTTACGAAATCTGATAATTTTATGCAATTTATAATTTCTCATGTTCGGTAAATTTATGTCCAGGTTGATATTGCGTTGGTAATTTGTAACATTTTACTATCAATAATACTAGGAAAACGCGTTATGTGTTTCCGCGTTGATGGATGAGCTAATAAGAATGAAACTGAATTATTTCAAAAAGTTAAATCAAGTTGATGTTTTGACGGCATTCAAATTAAAAATTAATGTTTTCATTCGGTTGATTTATTTCGTAGACTATTCTCATCATGAAGGAAATATTAGATGCAATCTAAGATACAATATATACACCTTGAGATCCAATTATATTCATTACTCATTGGATGAGCGAAGCGAAGACTCAATTACACTTGACCCGAAAAAAATGTACATGTTTTTTTTTTTTTTTTTGTTCGCGCTCTACAGGTCAGCCGAAAATTTAAATTCGATTGAAACTTGGCATGCCCATGTGTCATCATCTGGATTGAATCCCATTAGTTTTTATACGCAATCGGTTGCACCACTTCTGAGAAAACTAATTTTCCATTTTCCAACTAACCCATAAGAATAAGCCAGAGAAGAATTTTCATAAAAAAAATGTCCTTCAAAAAATTTCAAATTCTCACCAAATTTCAATATAATAATGATACATATTATTCCGAACTTTCATTGGAATCCAACCAGTCGTTTTGATATAAAATATAATATAATGACAAAAAAAAGCAAAAGAAGAATTTTCGTACAAAAAATGTCTCTCGAAAAAATTCAAATTTTCACCAAATCTCAATATAATGATGATACAGATCATTTCGAACTTTCAATAAAATCCAATCAGTCGTTTGGATATAAAAAATTATATAATGACATTTTTACACATCGTTTTGAAGCTATTAAGAAAACCTATTAAATCCAAGCAACAAGTGTCACCAATTAATGGAAAACGATTAAAACAAGGCCTTCTTTATTATAGAAGAAATTATTGAGAATGAGTAATGAATATAAAAGGTGGTTCTCAAGGTGTATATATGTATACAGCTGTCATCACGTTTCATATAGTAGTCTAATATTACAATATAATATAATATTAAATTGCATCTACTATTTCCTTCATGAGAATAGTCTACGAAACAAACCAACCAAATGTAAAGATTGATTTTTAGCTTGAATGCCGTCAAAACAGCAACTTGATATAACAATTTTTGAAAGAATTCAATGTCATTCATTAGCTCATCCATCAACGCGGAAACACATAACGCGTTTTCCTAGTTCTAAATAATATCTTTGATAATAAAGAAGGCTTTGTTTTAATAGTTCTTCAATAATTGGTGACACTTGTTGCTTGGATTTAAATGGTTTTCTTAATAGCTTTGAATGATGCACAAAAATGTCATTAAATCATTTTTTATATCTAAACGACTGATTGGATTCCAGTGAAAGTTTGAAATCATGTGTATCATTATTATATTGAAATTCGGTGAAAATTTTAATTTTTTTGAAGGACATTTTTTGTACGAAAATTTTTCTCCGGCTTATTCTTATGGGTAATTTGGAAAATGGAAAATTAGTTTTCTCAGAGGTGGTGCAATCGATTGCGCATAAAAATCAATGAGATTCAATCCAGATGATGACACTTGGGGCTTGCAAAGTTTCAAATTGAATTTGAATTTTCGTTGACCTGTAGAGCGCGAACAAAAAAAAAAAAAAAAAAAAAAAAAAAAAAAAACATGTACATTTTTTTCGGGTCAAGTGTAATTGAGTCTTCGCTTCGCTCATCCAATAAATTACGAGAAAATGATATATTATTTATTTATTATTTTATTAATATATTACAGCTTTGGACCATTGGTCCGGTGGCAGTTGACTCTAAACACTAGTCATTTCAACAATGTCGATTTTAAATTTAGGTACAGTTTATACAAAATCTAAGTAGAACAAAAAGTGTAGAACGAAAAGAGTAGCAAAGTGTCATTTGGGAATGTAGCTCTATAGATTTGATAGAATGGTGTTATTATTGAAATGTATAATCGTAAATGCAATCCATCAAATCCAGTAAACCAAAGTGTGAAGTAAAATCTCAAGATCAATAATTGTTTAATGAGATTTATATTGTTTATGATTATTCACCGGTTGAAATAAATTCTATCGATCTATTGAAACGAAGTATCGATACGCAAAAGTAAAAGTTGAAATTCGCAAGACCGATACTGGTAGAAATATTGCAGCATTACCTGTAATCTGTATTCCCTGCTGATTTAGTTTATTTACGAGTACTCGTAAGCATTGAGTTTTCATATCCCCATAGCTCCTGGTGTTATTTCTATTTTTCTATGTTTTTTCAGTTGAAAATAGTGTAATGTATATGTGGTAGAATTCATAGAAAAAAATAACCGAATTTGAGGTATAGAAATATATATATAAAAAACAAAAAGATTGTATTATTTATCATAATTTTTCTTCTCTGCATTCATTCATCATTTGAAAGTTCCGATATTCTTAAAATCTCCGAAAGTTATACTTGCTTATTCAGTTCATTCCACTTTAATCCGGTCCTATTCAAGAAATGAAATGTGTCAACTCCTGAACTTTAGTATAGTATGTCTATACTATTTCCGTTTTTGTAGATATGTTGAATGTTAAATATGTTTTACTATTTTATTTGTCATTTCCTTCCACCCAGCTTTACGTTGCTCAGAAATCGTAAATTCTTTCAATTCTATTTATTTGCTCCCACCATGGCCACCTCATTTCCTTAATCATTTCCGATTGTCTTTCCAATTTCCTAACACTTTTTCATTTCTTATCAACAAATGTCAGATTCTCTCTTCCATCTTTTAACGATTCAATTGTCACTCTTCTCGCTGCCAACGTTCTCGTTCTTTTACGTTTCTCTATTCCTAAATCTACTGTACTTAATTGATTCATTATAAACCATCATTTTCTGTTGGTTTAATTCGTTCTTCAGAAGTTGAATATTGATTTATTTCTCTATGTATTCATTCATCTACTCGTCATCCATTTCCGTGTTTATTTTTTATCATATTACAAAAGGTTGAACTTCTGGTTGCAACTCGATAATACACAAGGGTACAGTGTAATGTAATACATAATGGCACGTTTTAAATGACATGTAAGTTGTATATTTGTTATTTTTAATTTTTATATAATAAATTATTTTCTATCGATGTAACCCTTAACCCTAGTATAAAGTCCAGATGTAATTTGTACTATTTTCTATGACCCATGCAATGACAATACTATAAAAGGAAACGTTTTTCTTACGTTCGAAAACTTTGGCGAGAGATTTTCATTGTATTTCCCAGTTTATCTTCCGTTGATTCATTAAACTGACAATCTAAGAATGGTACGTGACTATAGTCCTGTTCTACTTGGTAAGTGTTATTTGCTATAAATAATTAAAATACCGTGAATCTTCGGTGTTTATGATTGGATTAATTGTGATTCAGGTTCGATTTCTATACGTTTACGAAGAACTCTCTAGCATGTCTCGAAGTACTCTCTAGCATGTCTCGAAGTGGATTTGTGTTTTCCAACTCTCCTTATATGTGGTGATTTGTCACGATGG
This sequence comes from Brachyptera putata, assembly GCA_907164805.1. Taxonomy (NCBI): domain Eukaryota; kingdom Metazoa; phylum Arthropoda; class Insecta; order Plecoptera; family Taeniopterygidae; genus Brachyptera; species Brachyptera putata. The sequence continues at coordinate 4,453,235 of OU015468.1, forward strand.
ACAATTTATAGATATACATTGATAGAAATCAATAGGAAATAACATATGGTGTGTTTGACCATATTAGATGCAACTACTTATTTTATGTTCTTATAGTATAGAGACTACTTCAATGAAAACTTGAGAAATTGAGTTTATTTTCATTACAGGACATTCTAATTCTAAGACATTCTGAGACGGGCTATTTTTATTCATTTTATTCATATCATTAAATAGAAAGACGCCAACTAAATTTACATGTTATTAAAAATATCGTGTACTGATGATAATTGAGATATTTTGTGCCCACCAATTAATCCTTTCTAATATATAAATTACATACCAATTCCACCTAATTACACATATATTTATACATACATTGCATTCACATTTTCACAGTATAAACGGCAATTTCAACCCAAGTTTGTTCAACAATATATTTCAATATACAACTTTCAACTCGTGCACAAAAAAAAGTAAAAAAGCGTAAATAACTTATTACGAAGTATAATTGGAGTGGCTCTGAATGCATTGTGACCTATCAGGATTAACGTTGTTATTCAGTATTGTATACCAAATTATTTCTCGACTGTATACTTCAATGTGCTATTACTGGATCTTTCGCCAAAGATTAGTTAGCATATTATTAAATTATAACATTTGGGTGGTATAGGAAAGGCTTGCAACTTACTGCATCGATCGTGGAGGATTGCCATAGGAGTATTTGTTGCACAAATCTTGTGCAAGGAAAAGAGACTGTAATCTGTGAACGGGTGTTGTCATAAAATAGATAACGTGACGTCAGTTAGGATAATTATAAAGATCACTCAGGATCCACTTCTTATCAGAATTTTCTTTTAAGACTCTGCTTCTTAACTGTGGTCTGTGTACTAAACTATTACTTATATATTTGAATTGTGATTTGAAATATTTGAATTTGAATTTGTGAATAATGAAAAATAGCAAATTATGAAATTTCTTGTAATTTAGCACTCTACTAATTTTTTCCCCAGATTTTAGCAACTGTTCATCCTCGTCGTTCCAAGTCAATCCCGATTCGTTTTCCGAAGATAGAATAAACGAAAAAGTGTCAACGCGACAAATTTAGTAGTTGAAGTTGTGTAGTTTAACAACTTGATACTCTTTCAAGTTTCCCATGTTATAAGTTAATAACATTCGTGAGTTATTCGATAACAAATAGAGTATTTTTTTTTTATCATTTTATTGCAATATGCTTAATGGACTTCCTTCGTGTACGATTTTGATAATCTTCTATCTCGATGTTCAACTGCAATTAACAACTCATTGAACAAACTGATTCATAAGATAAACCAAGTCAATCCCGATTCGTTTTCCGAAGATAGAATAAACGAAAAAGTGTCAACGCGACAAATTTAGTAGTTGAAGTTGTGTAGCTTAACAACTTGATACTCTTTCAAGTTTCCCATGTTATAAGTTAATAACATTCGTGAGTTATTCGATAACAAATAGAGTATATTTTTTTATCATTTTATTGCAATATGCTTAATGGACTTCCTTCGTGTACGATTTTGATAATCTTCTATCTCGATGTTCAACTGCAATTAACAACTCAATTGAACAAACTGATTCATAAAGATAAACAAGAGTAACACCAATATAATTAGGCAATTGTAAACAAATCGTGCCAAATAAAAATATGGTATAAATCTTGTTAGCAAACTTAAATCGTGATTGTTACATACTGGCAATCATGTTGTTATGTAAATGTAATCTTGAATTCAGTTCAGTTTTTTATTCCATGAGATCGAAAACTCGAATTGATTATAATTTCCGCAGAAATATCAAAAGTTTGGAGATCAACATTGTAAGGTAATTTCAGGACATTTATGAATGTTCAAATAGTTCGAGATTTCTATTAGATTTTGAATGACAGTGCTATACCATTGATATATATATATATATATATATATATATATATATATATATATATATATATATATATATATATATATATATATATATATATATATATATAGCTGAAGGTATAGAATAATTACTACAATTATTTTAAATTTCAAATTGTACATATAATATTTTGAGTAATCCGCCATCGTCTTGATTTGTTTTTAGTTCCGTTCATCTATCCAAACATGGTCTAGGAAGAGGTTAGCTAAGGTAGTAAAAAGGAAGTTGTCTTGGTCTATTGAATGTGGATGGTTCTATTGTTTCACTACATTCAGTCGATTTCTTTCCCTGTTCAGTAAGTGCCTACGTGTGTGAACTGTCACATGGCTTCAATACTTCGGTCTGGGTTGTCACGAATATTCAATGATGAATGAACTTAAATTTCCTCAGTCTTCGTGTTCAACTTGGAGTCAATTCATTCTTCTTAAATATTATAACGATATTGACTCCCTTTGTCCAGTACTAAAATCGAATATTGCCTGAATCCCAACTTACATATCGCGTAGAGTATTTATTTTCCCATTTTTTGATTGATTTACATTATTATTATTATCTGTATATGTAACCTTGCATGTTAGACTCGTGTGAAACGATTAAACTGTATTATTGAAATGAATAAATAGAATTGAATTTGAATTTCAACTGTCGAGAGAATGTGGGTAGAGCAGGATATAGAATATGCGGATCTTTGTGTAATATCAATAAATTTATTTTGGTATATTATGTATTCACGAATCGTTATATAAAATGATTACTTTATGATGAATCGTGATTTAATTATTGAATGAAATGTACACGTTGTCATAATATCTAGAGGCAAAATATCAAACAATTCGTTTAATTATTGTTTTATTTTCTGCTTGTACTACTTGCATGCGTATCTCTCTCTCTACCTACCTTGTTGATTTCATGTGTTTCATTTATAGGCACATTTTATATTCGTTTAGTATTATTGTATTTCACTAGTTGCCATATAATTTTATTATTTTTATATTCATATATTCTATAATTGCCACGATATTTATAATTTTTCTTGAGGGTAATTGTGATTAACATTCTATTGAAACAACATCAAAAACTTGATACAGAACAAAAGTTCTTGAGTAATTCTAAATAAAAGCTGTGGAAGATGGAATTGTATGTTTTCTAATAATAACCATTTATAACAATATCATCGTCAAATTTGTTTTAGAAAGAAACGTTAAATCAATAAATAATTATAAAGATGTAACAATTACATCATACTAAATTATAAATCATGAAATAGGATTATAACTGTATTAATCAGAACTCTCATTGTATTAAAAAACAAAAATCAGACTTCGTTTATGTATTTCACTCGGAACCCATCGGTACACTTTCTGGAAGTTTGGTGAATCCCTGAAATATTCGAATATTTCATTTTCACTCGATTAGAATTAATTTTCAAAGAATTATAACACTGTTTTAAAAATTCTTATCAAATTACTGAGAACAATTTCGGTCTTTTTTTAGAAAATCGAAAATACGTGAGAAATTGAGTTTCAACTTTGGTATGATCAACAAGTAGGGCTATCTAAGGAAGGTTTCGTGTGAGTATGACTAGACATACATTATGACAAACTCATAATAGATTAAAAATGAATGAAAGTTGAAGTAAAATTCCAAATTGCTATCATGTAAACGCGAAGAAATATATAAAATATCACTCAATAATATATTCAAAACGAATAAAAATTCGAAATATAAAATTTCAAACAAATGTCTTCCCTATTTTACAACGCACCTACATGCAGCGTTTCTCTATAGTAAACCTATAAACCCTACATCCATAATACATTCGAAGTAAAACATTTCCAGAATAACTTTTCAACATTCTCAGTAATTCTTTGAAGATATCGAATAAAATCGACAATCTTTTGTAAATTGCAAATACTTAATAGGTAAAATTATATACTTGAACGCAATAATTATTCTGCTCTTGACACGGTTAGTATAAAATATTCTCTTCTCTTCATGTCGTACCTCATTAGAGGTACCTATAATTTCACATCCTCATAATAAAGCAGATAAAAAGTTCGATTCTTCAAGCGATCACTATTTCTGTACGGAAAGGTATAAATTTGAAATGAGATTTCTTCGGACGAACCATGTTAACCTCGTTAAATATAACGAGGACGAACAGTATACTATCAAATGAAACGAATTCCACGTAAATTGAATATGAATATGAATATGACTATATGAGATGACTATATATGCGTTGTAAGATGAGCAAGATGTCTATATAAGGCATATCGAAAACTTTACACACTTTGACTCATATGAAATAAATATACTTTATTCACTTATATTTGAATCTAAGCCGTGAATCCAATTCGGCAACATTTTTCTGCTATTATTTCTATCTATTTGATGATTAAAAAAATTATTAAATCACTTCTTTCAAAACGGCTAGTCCGAATTACATACAAATTTGTGAAAGTGTGGATCATTTGTGTGTTTACATTCGGGGAAAATTTGAATCTTGATGGAAAGATATTATTTTTCATTTTTTTTTCGCTCAGCCTAATGTTATGGGGTTGTTATGGGGTTTCTCGAAACTTTGAGATAGTATTTCTCAAAAATAGTCCTACCGATTCAACCCCAAAACTATCCACTTTCAAGTTGGATCAGGGTTATAATAGTGTTTTAATTAATCTGGTATCCGGGTTGGGACGTTTTTCAATTCTGTGTTTCTTTCTCTAAGAAATAAATAATGTAACAATGGAATTTCCTCATATCAAAACCAGAATAATTCCCAACAACATCAAACTCAATCAAGACGCACTATATTTAGACCTACAAATTTTATCGTCGTTAAAGCAGGGTTGAACCGCAATTGAGAAATTGAAAACTATTATAGTAACAATTTCTACTATTGATATTTGAAAGTGAATATGCTGCATAATTTTCGACTCTTATAAATGTCGTACGCCCAACACCAATGCATTCTACTTACGAAATAGCAATTTTACCTTTCTCCATATTCTTTGTAAGAGATTGATTTTATTTTTTCATTGCTTCTCGCTTGGCAGACCGATGATGACTTTTATTTCTACCAAGATCCAACCCCTTTGCCTTTACTTTTTCTAACGAGGTAAACGCCCTTCCCCTCCCTGTTAATAATATATCAATCATTATATATGGTAGATAGATAGATACATACATACACATACACACCCACACACATATATATATATATATATATATATATATATATATATATATATATATATATATATATATATATATATTATATATCAAATATCATTCCTCACAAGCATATCTTTATTAGCGTCTACATAAACAGAATCTATTGTACATAAGACAAGTGACAGGTATTTCACAAACATTATTCTTCAATTCTTTTCTTCATGATACCTCATAATCTTATTGAATACTTGAGGTATAGATCGTATCATTTGATGTCATCTTGAACCTATCGACACTTGGCGGGAGGCTTGATAGTTTCAACATCCATGCAATCAAGTATTCATGTTGAGATGGTACTTGTAAAGTGTGGGCTGTGCAAGATGAGTTGTTACCTGTATGAGGTCCCGGCACTGTCACTCCACATATCTCGGTGTACAATTGGTAATGCAAATCATTCAAACCAATTCAGTGAAATTGTTATATAATTGTTGTGAATAGAAGCGATATGATGAGTTTATCGATCTTCTTCATCTGGAAAGTCGTTAGTAGGTACATAACGATCCAAAACATCGTTAGAATATACGAGTAATGACAGTTAAGAGGGTGCGTGCACGGTGATTATAAAAATAGATAAATTCATCATTTACTGTTTTTTCTATGTTCATGAATCAGCGTTATTGAGTGATAAGTATATCAAGAGAATTATCGAGACAATTTTATGCTCTTATGTCATTGTATTTTTGTGAATTCATAATTTTTAATATAATACGTCAATGAATTTAATCACATTCTTGGTATTCATTGACGTATTATACTGAAATTGATTGAATTCACAAAAATAGATTGTCATATTAATTATAAAGAGCATAAAATTATCTAAAATATACTATTTATTCAATAACACTTATTTCTGAACATAGAAAAAATAGTAAAGATGAATCTTTCTATTTTTATGAACACCGTTCGTGCATGCGATTTTTTCTCATGAAATTAGCTCATATTATTTCTATATTTGTAGAAATGTCCGCAATTTACTAAGCGAATATTGTGTATGTTGCTATGGTAATCTGAGTATCTTTGTTTTAGTCATTTAAAAGTTTTAACCCAAGTATATTATTTTCATGAATATATTTACAGTTAATGTTCAACTACGTAGAAAATCAGGAGAAGATATTCACGAATGTGTTTCATTGCAACTAATTTGTTTTCTCAGAATAATCAAGTTTTAAAATATGATTCGTAGTCTGATCACAGATTTCCATTTTGTCGAACACAAGGATTGTGGGAGTGCAAGATTTTGCTGGATAAAATATTGATATTAAGTTGTGGAAAGTAAAATGATACTGTACTTTAAGTGTAGTTTGTAAGATATTATCGTTCCATTTCCTAGTAAATAATTGTAGTTTATTATTATACAAAATTCTTTGGTTAATGATGCAAATTCTCACTGAAATGACATAGAGAAGTCATACAGATATACCATTATTCATACTATAGTAATAAGTATGTATGATAAGTCATTAATTTGCATTTGCTATTTATATAAATTTTATGAAAAAAGCTAATTCTGCTAACAGAATTCCTTCGCGTACTTTCAAATTACATGTAATTTCTATAGTTCTGTGTAGTACATAAATAAATTTCCGGTCAATCTCACTGAGCATAATTTAATGCAAAAAATGCTTTCAATCAATCTTTATTGTATCTAACCTTCTTGCTGAGAATAATTTCATTACTTATGCAGCATTTGATTATAAAATATTATCGTGAAAGTTGTATAAAGTGTCCGATTATAGTTTACTTTTAGAATAGAATAATTGTAATTGGGTTTACGAGATCATTTTGATTCAGGATTATATCAAGTACACTAATGGTTCACCATTATAGAAAATCTGATTGTTGCACTCATGGTATACCTTTCTAACAACACAATTAAAAATAAAATGTTGGATCGAATGAATAAAAAATATATAATATACATATAATATATACAGATTCCAGAAAGGCGAAGACAAATTATTGTAAATGTGTTTTTCCGTGATACTTTTCGAATATCAATTTAATATTGTGGTAGCTATAAACTGTATGATTCTATAGCATCCAGGTATTTGCTGTATATCAGATGATACCCTCAATGATTTATTGGAATAGTATTGGTGTCAAAATATTTTTGTTCTTATCATGATAAAATTAAAACGATTAAAAAGTGTATGGAAATACTTGTATGGATTGAAAACTGTACACTGTACAGTATACACTGTACACTGTACACAATGTATGGAAAAAGTGTATGGAGTGTATGTATGGACGTATGAGTTATTACACAGAAACAAAATGAATATAAATATAGTGTTTTGGGTTTAAATCATTGTTGAAAACATTTCGTCTTCCCGGAACAGTGTTTTTATTAGGAAAACGCAGCATATGCATTGTGGCATGAGCGATATTTTATATGGAAATGGTTAGAGCGTTTGCGTCTTGCACCTATACAGTATCGAGTTAGATGATAGAACATGTGTATGCCAACTTTCATCGAACAAATTTCTTCCGTTTTACCTGTGGAGCGCGAACATGAAAACAAAACTTGCAATTTTTTTTTCGATTATGGTAAAAATTCAGGCTCCGTTCCGCTTTTACAATCAGTTATCATGATAGAATATTTTATTGAATCATTGTGATAAATATTTGACCTTATGCAATGTAAATTAATTAATAGTTTTCGGTTAAAATTAATTGTATTTGATTTTGGTGGAGGTGCCGGGTTCAACAGGCTTCTGTTCAGAGAATAGTTTTGTATTTCTATTGGAATTTGTGTTTATTTACTCCTTGAGTCCTTAATCTAGGGAATCAAAAAAGTCTTCCATATCACGTATGTCCATAGAAATGAGTTTTCTACACCTTATACAATTCTCTTCTCATGTTCTAAACAAGTGAATCGTATTCATTGAATTTGAATGTAATAACTGAGATAACTTTATAATAATTGAGACTGCTTCACTCATCAATGCAATGGTTGATTTAATGGCGTCGACTCTTCATATAAGCAACACAATAATAGCCAATTCCATCCCGTCAAATGCAATTAAAATTGAGATAGGTCGTATAAAACGTTTGAATTATATTTGATTGTGTTATACCCTCTAATGAACTAGCTTTGTTCACGTTTCGCAAAGAAAAAGAAAGTGTGTTTTATATAGGTGAAGAAGGGGAAATTGGAGAATACTAATTGCACACTTCTGGTAAACGATGTTTCATTCAACTAATTTCTAAACTTTTTTCGAGTGTTACAGATTTATCTAATGATCCTTCACAGTTTTATGCAATGAAACTGTGACATTAAACCTAAGCTATTGATAGATGTAAATAAACCAGAATATTTCAGAATATGCTGTTGGGGATTGATAAAAGAGGGGAAATTAGTCCCTAATGAATGTGAGATTGTGAAATACTGGGACATATAGAATAATTAGTATGAGATTTGTGCTAAGGTTTATCCATCATTATTCAGGAATACTAATATATCTATTAGCATTATACATGTTGTTTGTAACTACAACTATGTATGAAGAAAAGCAAATATTTGATAAATAAAATATATTACTACTACTAGGCTACTCAAAGGGTGATCGGTATATTTTACTCGAAATGTCATGATGATTGCACAGAGGTCCACAGTTTCTGAAGAATTCGGTCGGACCATTTTTATTCATTGAATAAAGGCATACAGATTTATTGAATTATATACATATTAAAATAAATTCGGAATATTGTAATTTGTATTCAAATATCATCTCCCACATTATAAAGCATGCTGAAAATAATTTCATATATAGTTAAAACATTCATTTTTAATGAGCGCTCGATAAATTCCGGACCATATATTTATCAGTATTTTACAATTCTTGAATATGTTAATACTTCACATGAAGGTCAATCATTTTTTTGATAGCCTGATAATATTATTTGATAACTGTTGGTTACATGGGCCCTAAATATGGCCCACCATACCTCAACCCTAGAGACAAGGTTCTGCTATTTTCTTTTTCCGATTTGAAGGGAGTATATTTAAAAAAAGTGTATTTCAATTAGTTCCTATGAATGGAGTTGATACTAATTATGCAAATTCATTTTAAAATACAATGATATAACACAGTCTGAATACATATTATATATCATTGCCAATCTATGAGTGAGCATTTTCTTAATCAATTCTAAGATTGGATTTATGTCTAACATCAACTACTATGATGCAAGTCATTTACACTGAAAGTTCTGTAATAGTAATTCATTCGTTGTGAATTAGGGTATAACTGTGGTATATGAAATACAATCACAAAATATACCCCCTAGCTAACATTAAATATGTATATGATAACACGAGGTGCAATTTGTAATGTAATTTACAAATACATTTGCTCGTGTCAACTTCTTAGTACATGCAACTTGAACTGTAAAATGCCATTGTTTATCCATAAGCGACTACATTTAATTATCCATACGTATGTGGTACTTTGAATATTCATATTTTTAAAATATATTTTAAGCAATTAAGTCAAGCTTCAAGCATAATTTTTATATTACATAATAGAGCCACTTATCAATGAAAGAATAGTATAGCGCCGTTACAAACTATGTTACAAAATAATTAATACAAATACATTCATAGAATCTAACGTGCAAATAACTTATTCAGAAGGAATATACCGTTGTCTGTAGTTGATTAAAATATATATTTCAGAAATATTACAATACGAAAAGTATTTCATTACAATTGAGTATAGTATAATGTTAACGTAACTGGAAGTACTGAAATGAAATTGAGTAAAAGCTGTGAGAAATAGTTTATAATCTATTCTCCATGAGGTATATTACTAAACTATAATAACATGATACCAACATAAAAACAAGTCGAGTAATGTTCAAGTAGAACATCTCTTTTTGAGATTACTTTTATCCGCGAGATGACATTCGTTTTAATGATTCAAAGTTTGTCTTCCTGTTTTATAGCACAGTAAGTTTTGATTGATTTGAACTCACAATTATATAATGTTCTTCGAACGCAATAAGCAAAATGCTCAATCTCAGTAAACGATTTAAATGATTTTCAGTCCAAGTGTTGACATTTCGTTCTATAATTAAATTATGTATTCTGTTTCAGCTACTATGATGAAAAATGAATAAATTTCTCAATTACGAATAGCAAAAAAGAACAGAAAATGGAATTTTATTTATACTTACAATTTATTGCTATTAATATGCCTATACTTTTATTCCAGTGAAATGTGGAAATATGACATCTTTCCCCATCCTCTTTGTCTTTTAGTTTTCGTAATTTATTTTTACTGATGCCAAACGGTGCAACCTGTATTTAAGATCTTCAAACGTTGAAATAGTGAGAAATGTTATTTTATACAAATCAGGACATAAATGAGGCAAGTGGCAGAAACCTAAGGCCCTGTTAGAAAATGGTGTCACATATTACTTTTCCAATTAAAATTCTTAATTCGAATTCAAGAATGCAGGACACATTGATATAAACTTTTCGTCATATTCTACATTAAATCATTTCAGTCAAAATGTTTATATTTTCATTAATCTCTGAAGAAAAAAAAAAGTAAATCACACTTTTAGAATATCATCGAATTATTGAACTCATCGAACTACATGCACCTACAAGGTTATAGTTTGATTGCACTCTTTTGACTAGATTAGATTTTAGATAAGATTAGATTAAATTAGATCTCTTTATTAACGACACAATTGACATTAAAAAAAATATATATATATGGCAAGTCAAAATACAGCGTAAATAAATATACAAGTAAGCTTATGAGTATATCGTAAGTAAACTATCGTAAGTCAGACTATCATAAGTAAAAATTTAAATTTACATTCAATAAATACTCATAATGATAGAATAACGACGATGTTTTGCTTGCTATTAGATAAGATCCGAATATATATTGTATTGGCTCGTAATCTCATTCTGATTACATTGAGCATATATATTACACCATTATGTACGAAGCTATATGTGCTGAATACATTACTATAATACAGTGACGAAATGTTTTTGTTCTTCTTACATGAAATGCCTTCAGCATTCTTAGAGCACTGGCCCTCCTCGAATTGTTTTCAAATTAATGTCAAGTGTTAGGTTTATAAACAATTACCTAACCGCTTCCTCAACAATGACTTCTCCATGAACACAGTAAGAGATAATAACAACATGATAGCGTGAGACAAAATATATATTTTTCAACAAAATTGCGTACAAATTCCAATTGAAACGAACGAAACAAGAAAACGATTAGAAATTATTTACTCCATATTATATTAAATATTATAGCCCTCCCTATAACGCTCATTCATTCAATATGTTTCTGAAATTGATAAATTAGAATTTCACTGCATGAAGTATATATGAAGCACACACACATACACACAATACACACACGCTGTTGCAAGTGGGTTGCGAGCAAATATAGTGTTTTTCATATAAATGATCTTGATGCATATATTATTTATTTGAAATGTTCATAAACTGGCAGTGATATATATAGTTGCAACTCACAAGTGATCAAAAAACAGAGTTGTGTAATATCGGTATGGTACGTAACGCGTTTGAGTGACGTTTAGTTTAATTTATATAAATTAAACGAATTGTGTAATCAAATGAACTCGAGCGGAATGAACAATAATCTGTTGGAAGTTGGCGTACACATGTGTCATCATCTAGCTCGATATCGTTTAATGGTTTCAGGGCGCAATCGGTTGCACCACTTTTGAGAAAAAGTATTTTCAAAGTCGTAAAAACTACATCAGAATAACAGAGAGGAGAAAATTTTGAAAAAAAGATTTTTATGAATACATTCAAATTTTTAAATTCAAATATAAGAATGGTACACATTATTTCATTCAAATTTCGAATACATTCACATTTCTAAATTCAAATATAAGAATGGTACACATTATTTCATTCAAATTTCGAATACATTCAAATTTCTAAATTCGAATATAAGAATGGTACACATTATTTCATTCAAATTTCGAATACATTCAAATTTCTAAATTCAAATATAAGAATGGTACACAATATTTCAAAGTTTTATACATAAATCGGATCAGTCGTTTTGAAGAAAATAATTATAATGTAGGTTTTTGAAACAATTAATAAGATATTATTAAGATTGTAAGGTAAAATCAATTAGAACGTCATAAGATCTAAAAAATAAGCACGAGTAGCACAGGAAGGCCACGCAATAATATCTTGAAAATAAATGTGTTTCTATAGCTTTCCATTACATTTCACATAAATAGGCCTATATCGCTCATCCCACAACGCATGTGATGTGTTTTCCTAGTTTAATTTAATTTTATCTGGATAGTTTGTGTATACGTATAAGTACTGGTTACACACATATCGAATGATGTGATTATATATAATACCAGACATGAGATGGTCCTACAATTGTAGAGGTTTGAAAAGCAATTAATTCAATATATTCGCTATTGAGTGACTACTTCACAAAATTACAGGTCTTAATAATTTGACATCTTAATATACTTTTCTAAATTTTCATAACATTAATTGTTTCACGTTTTTCTGCTCATTTATTCAACACTCTCGGTACACCAATCTGTTGAAGGGATTAAACCGAAACTTCCTCAAAATATTGTGACCATAAAAGCATGGAAAATGTACTTTTTCTTTTCGCTCTGCTAGTTTTAACAATCATATTGAACCAAGTTTACAGAACTATTCTCAAATCAACCACAAACATTTATTTTCTGGACCGGAATTAATTTTGCGAAAAATCTTCAACGCGACTGATTCGCCGTTCTACTTTTGAAGAGAATAACAATATCACACAAACGAATTCCGATTTTTTCCGGTAAGTATAATGAATCTTCTCTTCGATTTTCAAATTTCTCGTGTAATCTATAATAGTTTGATAGATAATTCAAAGTATGAAAAAAACAATTAAAATTAAAACCGAATATTAAACGATATCGTTCTACATAATCATTGATCATAACTATTTTAATAGCGTACTACTTTGAGTGCGTGATATAATCAAGATCTTTCAGTTGGAAATTAAAAAAACGTTCAATAAAGATTTATACTGCTACATGACATTTTGTATAATCATTATACTTCCACGTCTCCATTCTCACAAACTACGACTATACAAGTACAGTAAGTACTCCATTTGCAATTGCTTATTTTTATATTATTATTATACGATGTTTCCATGGAAACCCGTGTAGAAATACGCGCCGTTGTGACACAGGTCAATATAAGCTTTAAGCTTTAATACTTAGAAATTATAGTTTCTCTTTTATCAAATTATAAACATATACTTAATATCAAATCGTGGCTGATACTAATACAGAATCGGTTGAACAGGTCAAGCTGAAATGTACTTACAAAGCGTCTCTGCATTTTCCATGACTCTCTCGTTACTGTCTCAATTAATGAAGCACGTCTGTATATAATGAGATTTGTTACTGGTTTAATTACTTAATTTATCTCTTTGTAACAAATTCCTACAAAAGCTATGAGTAGTACTTCTCGTGAAATATCAGTTTACTTTTATTTAATTGGATTTGAAATATTCAATAGGTGAATTATCTCGCTATTGCGAGCGAATTATATGTGATTACCAGGTTGGTGAGAAGTCTAGCGCGGATTTTTTTTTGACACAATTAAAAAATAAACTATCAATATAATTGTATAATTGTGTTTGAGGCTATTCATTACCATACGCTCACAATCACAGTGGCTCGAGTTTCAAATAGTGAACTATATTGATTGCAAAATGAGAGAATAGGTCAATATTAATTGGGTTAGGTTAAAAAAGAGGGAGTTGGCTTTATTCTTTTCTTATTATACTGTGTATACGTTAATTGTTTTGAGTATAATAGTTAGTATACGGAATGCACTGCTGAAACTCGAACTCGTATTAGTGATAAAGTAATGAGAGAAAATAGACAGCGTTGAATGAAAAAGAGAAATAGTAGTACGACTAATTGAATAATGTATTTCTATTTACTAATCAATCTTGAACCATTATTTTATATAAACTCAGTCAACTATTCATGCATAATGGCCTATAGTGCTCGAGTCCAACTTCGCTCCATATGGTATTACATTACATGACTTAGGCTGAATTACGTACATCGGCCTCATATAAATGTAAGCATTTTACACGATCATTTTCTGTAAAAAGTACTCAGTAGTTTTAGCTGTCAGACGAGTCGTTCTTTGTATATTATCGCAATTTAATAAATGGATCAATATGAAGATACTGATTTAGATCTTTCAAAAATCGAAAAAGGATCGAAAATGTATCGATTCAATTAGGATTCGGTTTCATCCTATTCGATTATGCAATATGCCTATAAAGCAATTGATCTACATAAAAAACTGATGATTACGATCATCAATAATAACACATACTCCCAATTAAACAAATTTCGAATCGAATTCAAATGTATTCTTCAACGTAATCATAAAATTTGATACCATTGCAAACAATCGACACTCTGCAATTCTATGAAGAAGGATGGATTTGCATGTTTTATCATGCCTTACAGGAACCTAACAGCTAACAATATTACGCAATTTCTTTCGCACGTGAATGAATTTGATAAGACTTGTGAGTAGATCAATACATTTGATAGCCTGTTGACACTTTCTCCTCCTCATGCCAACCTATGTACTCGATACGCTAATAGAGAAGAATTCGAGGCGGTTTTCACGCTCGGAGTTTCATTTGTCGTCACAAAAGGAGTCGAGTTGTCGGATATAGAAAGCTATATTGAATGGTAATCGAAAAGACGATGACATGCAATTCGACGTTGTTTTACGAGTAAAAATCACTAAACGTAAACCTGTAAAGTTAATGTATCAAGCGTATTGCGTTGATTGCTTGTTGAAGTGAGATGGTGTGGACATACAAGTCAACCGATGCTCGTAATCGATTGTTATTCGTCGGCTTCGGATGAGTGATCGCATTGAGAATTTCACATTTTATGAGATTTGTACTATCAATTATTTGAAAGATTGTCTTCATTTTTATGATTTATCCAATATTTTCTTTCACAAGTAGGTCTATAGTGTACATAAATATGAATACTTGATATTATATATATATATATATATATATATATATATATATATATATATATATATATATATATATATGTATTCATAAATATATTTTAAAATAACGATTACTCAATTTTACCGAATTATTCATAATGGAAACCAACTGAATTAGATCACACTTTATCACTTGCACTCATTGTCTGAATAGACTGCATTCACTGTTTGATATGAGCCTATAATTGATGCATACATTTGATATTAGTAATTCTCCAAAATCAATTTGGTTATTCAAAGAAATAACATCATTTGAGGTTTACTACGTTATGTTATACAATGTCGGTCGTTTATAATGCCATTATAAAAAAGTACAATGTATAATTCAAATTGTACATTGTATATCGTATGTTTGATAGTCTGTTTAGCTGTCAGTACAGTAATTTATACTTAGGATTATCAACTAAATATACCGGTAATTAAAATTGGTTCATTTCTGACTTTCTCACCGTAAGAATTATACACTCGGAAGTATTAAATCATATCACGCTTTTCTTCATTCATCTTGCAACCTTGTGTTTATTACTTTTTAATTGATATTTATATTGCTGATTATTATATAAGTTAATGCCAATTAATATTCGTTCTCACGTCTTTTAGAGGAAGTCAGATGTGTACTGAAGATGTTTCAGTTGAGAACAGGGTTTTCCTCGCAGTGACTTTTGAATGTACTTCTTTCTTACGTAGGTCTATATCAACTTTTTTTTCACGTATATAATAGTTAGTGATCTTATCTAGATATATCATAGACGAACATAAGTCCACACTTAAATTGTGTTAGTTATACTTTTTGGGGTGGTAAGATCGCCCTTGTGGTGCCCCGTTCAAACGATCTAATCTTCCATCCATAGCCTTGATTGGGGAACAATGATTTTGTATCAAGTTTCGATGTTATAAAACTTATACTTTGATGACTGTCATTTTCAAACGATAGAGAATGCAAAAATTATCAGTATCGAACTAGAGTGGAAACTGTTGACAGGGAACACTTTATAACGGGGATGGGGATAGTGGAACTATTAACTCTACATGAACACTCATATAAATATTCCATAATAAAAGATGTTCGATATTTGATGATAATACTTCTCATATATATATATATATATATATATATATATATATATATATATATATTATTTCAATAGCTTTCTGATTAACCACCAGTAGGTTAATGATACGATATAAAACTGTTGAAAAATCGCGACCTCCCCTGAGACTTGAACCCGGATCTCCAGATTGCCGGTCTGACGTATTACCCATTACGCGAGAGAGGGAGGCCTCATAAATAGTTTCAAATCATACCATTAAATAACTCAAATATACATATAAACATATATACATACATATATATATATATATATATATATATATATATATATATATATATATATATATATATATATATATATATATATATTTATATATATATGTATATACATACATATATAAACACATGGGCCTACAGATATATTGAGTAATGATAAGAGCTGTGAACTATGGGTGATATTATTTTGATTGGTATTTACTCTCTTTGTATTTAAAAAAACGTATCTATTTACTTTATTTTCATGTAATATGGTCAACTGCTCTCAGCACTTAACTCGTTCATGTCCACACTCGAATAATGTATGTAACTGACCACACAACAATCCACAACCTAATTTGAATAACCATTTTAGTAGTATATTATAGTAGGACACCAGGTGTAAATTAGCACATGTGCTTGCAAGTTATCTAATAATAATTGACAATGGTCGACAAAGAGTAAAAGTCCTTTACTTTATACTACTGTGTGTAATGTGGTTTAGGATCAATGAAATATGTGGTTTAAAGCACGCGTGTTGAATATGAAAAACGTGTTTTCAAATATAAATTAACCGTGCATATCTCTTTGAGAAAATAGTAAAAGTCTTTAATAATGTATAAAGATGTTATTGACAATGTAGTAGTGTTGTGGTGTATGGACTCTATGGGGTGTTATGGGGTCATCTTTTGACCCCTGAAGTGTATGTCTTTGCGTCATATCGAAAGAGAGAGGACTTTCTCTCCATCTCTAGAGTCAAACATGCCTAAAAGACTTATTGTCGAAGAAGATGATTATTTATTAGACATGGGAGATAATTACAGGCTTTAAACATTCAGGAAGTATATTTTGTATGTATGAATATATGATGGTAAAGCTTGTACTTGATCGACCCATCTGGTAGAAAATATTACTCATTCGGTGAGATTAAATTCAAATATATATATATATATATATATATATATATATATACGGTTATTTAGCAACAAGGAATTGCAATTTTCATAAGGAATTAATTATTGGTTGCATAAGGTAAAAATTAATAACTTAATAATCTTTAAACCATGCAATGCACGCCAATCACATGAAAATATTTTTTTATACTCATAATTTTGGAAACGACCGAAACGTGTTTTGTAATGATTAGGAAGTTGAACGTTGATTATTTTGCATGATATAAACAATTTGATAAAAATGTTCCTCGATAATAATGATAAAAAACGAATCTTATTTCTACATACGAACATAAATTGAAAAATAAACTAGTCACTGAGCATAATAATATTACGGGCCTACTCGTGCGTTTTGATACAATTTCTAGTCAAAACATTAAAAACTAATTTCACAATAATTATTTCAATGACAATTGTTCATACATATATATTCTATGTAAGCAATATATTGCGATGATTATTATTTTAAATTATATTCGTGTCAATGTTACACAAAAGAAAACAGAATTAAAAAAACAGAATTAAAATTAGGCGTTCACAAATGAAAAAATAGTATCGTTTGATTAAGAAATGTATCGTGGTTTACGAAATAGTTACACGAACATAATTATAATCTATAAGATCAGTTATATTTTGAAATTGTTATACTTATATTACAGTAATTTTATATCCATGACCAGAAAAAAGATACACCTATTCTCATTGAAATATCTTCCGCTGTCCTTCTATCTATTCTTATGATTTCTATCTGTCATGCGAAATTAAACGTTAGCCGACACATTTATGTTATTGTCAGTCATATATTGAGCTTAAGCAAACTAATTAAGAGACATAATATGTGAGAAATGAACAAGCTAGTTCAAGGTGGGGTCAACCTCCCTCGTAATTTATTATTGTGCGTTACTTGACTATGAACAAAGGAGCGTGAGTCGTGAGCTACTATCGCTAGTTGGCCTTGTTCTGAAACCTCTTTCTTATATATACGCTCATTCCTATCACAATTAAATTATAAATAAATATAATGAATATAACTATATGTTAATTAATGAAAATTATCTTTGATAACGCCAATTTTCCTTTATCCTTGAGATGATGATATTGCATTGTTTAACATTCCGGTTATCTTTCTTCAGCATTTCTCTGGGAGATGGCATGAATAGACGTTTAGTTGGTAGGAACGAATCGTTTCAAGATGTCAAATGCTTTACAGCCATAAATAGTCATTTCTTTGGGATCACTTTTAACTAGGCCAACTGGTGGATAGCTTCGATTACAAATTGTGTTATAAAATGAGCTTTCAATTCCTTCAAGATACATGTAGTCACAATTATAATGAAAATATTTGTAATACTTCAAAAAGTGTTTTTTATTTAATCATCTCATTTTCATTAAAACTTTTTTATCATTGATTACTTTTTTTTTCAAGTATAAGGTAAATATGAATTCATTTTTTGAAAAAAAAATCAAATGACTGAAGATTTCGTTATCTCTATAGACAACCTTTCGCATACATTAAACATTATAGTATTATACATCATATAGTTAGCTTTTTGGAGTATCGCCCAACGCGCCAAAACTACTGGAACGAAGTATGTAGCAACAAGGCAACGAAATGGAAACATTTATGTTCGTTAATAAGGTATTTTGTTTGTTTATGTTTTGTTTACGCTCTAAAAGTGAATGAATGATAGTGACAAACAGTGTTAAGAATTAGAAATAATGTATTTATAAGTGAAAAAACATGTTATTTAGATACGGATAGATGGTTTTTTCCTGCGCACGAATACCTATTCACGGGGCTCGTGCGTTCAGCTCTCCACAACACGCTGAGTTGACTTTAGCGCGTGTAAGGTAGGATTAGTTAGAAAAGGCGCATCCAAACTATAAATAGGTTTAGAAAAACATAACAAATTTTAACCAAGAAAAGACTTCGAGAGATGTCAGAAAAAAAATAATTGATCCATGAATATTAAAGGATGTAAAAAAAGAACACATGGAATAGGATTTATTATTGTTTTTCAGAATACCAATTTGAATATATTTGGAGTTGTCATAACTGGAAATTAATGAGATTTTCTGTGTATCAATATATAATATTTTATTTAAAAAGAAAGCACATTTTAGACTGGATGAAAATCACAGATCTGGGACCTACATTGACGAGACCAATAATGTACACATGTGTACACCTATAGACAAAAATCACAATCTATATTCTTATATTATATATAATCATATAGCTACAGAATGTTGTGTATAATTTATTTCGAACAATAAGTTGATATGTCTCAAGAGAAAAAAACATGATTGTAATTTGTAAAGAATAAAAATAAAATATCAGATGACATGAATAAATCAAACTATCGATCAAACTATCGACTCTTATCGACTAAAATATTGGTTATTCTTCATTTGTTACTATCTGAGAGCAATGCTCTTATTGATATTTGATGAATGTAATAGTAAATACTGGAATAAAACTTCTCTTCGTATTAGTTATGAATAATTTCATATTCTCCAATATGTATCAAACATTGTGGTGAAGATTGAGTATTTTGTGGGTTTGTAGAATTCGAAACTAAAAGTTATGGCTGAATTCAGCCATGTAGCAAATACCCTTACATTAAATTAAGAACGTGTGCAATGTACACGAAACTTATGAAGCTATATAATTATCAAAAATGCAGAAAGTGATTATAAAATGGCATAACTTCCGGTTTAAATTAAAACTTTCAGTTAAAATTACTGAAAAGGAGGATAGATATGAAATAGAAGCACAGTAAAAGAAGGAAGGAACACTGAATTCATTTAGAACGAGCCTTTTCAAATCCTTTGATTTTCCATTTTCCATTTTCAATCTAATGCGAATTGACAACTAATAACCCGCACAAACGTCACAAAGCATAATCCCATTGTAGAGTTTGTTTATTATGTGGGAAATTTGACAATACCAATCAGGGTGGTTCTGCCCACATGAAATACATATGTATAAGTGGCTTATTGCTAAGACAAGCCTAGTTACCAATTAGTGAATAATTGAAACAATAATTGAAACTAAAGTGAAACCCGCCTAATTAACTAGTGGTCAATTAGAGCTAAGATAAGATTGCATTTCACGTACGGAAACAATCGAACCGATCGACTTACGGCTTTTTCCGGACGTTTGTGGCTATCAGAAAAGATTGATATTGTTTTTGAGAAAAATCGGTTTGGCTCATTTTTTACGGAAAATAACAATGATGAACTAGAAAATCATCATAAGAATAGCGATGAGTGAAATTAACTATTTCAATTTCATCTTAATAAATTGAAATGTTCACAGAATGTTGAGTTCATTTATTTCATATGTTCAATATTCGTATGATGATTCTAACAATTTTGAGGCAGTTTGACTCTTAGTTTTTGAG
This sequence comes from Brachyptera putata, assembly GCA_907164805.1. Classification (NCBI taxonomy): domain Eukaryota; kingdom Metazoa; phylum Arthropoda; class Insecta; order Plecoptera; family Taeniopterygidae; genus Brachyptera; species Brachyptera putata. The sequence goes on from OU015468.1 coordinate 4,474,169, forward strand.
AAAATAAATTTATTTAGTTTCTGGGGATAATCAACAACAGGTGTTATAATGGAAAACGAAGGCAGTGAGTGACCATGCTCAAATCTCAAAATCTTCGTGTGTTTTTGTATATAGCCTGAACATATCTCACAACACACATGTTGCGTTTTCCTAGTTAAATTAACATCTACGAGTATGCAGTAACAAATAATATCATTAACAACCTTCATAAATACTAGAAAAAAAAACCTGAATTCATGTCGGGTATTAGTGTAATAATAGTGAGAGAACTGTCAAGGAAAATCGTAAAAATGGTAGTATATTTTAGGTGGTTTGGTAGCTGCTTACAGCTGGTGATATCTCAATACATGCATCTTACAAGAGACTAAAAAGAAAATAGTCGTGGTAAGTTCATGGTAAAAAACAGCTGGATGCTAGTTCTTTACATTTTTATGTTTTCTAGTAGTTTTACCATATCAGAGTCGATTTTGCAACTGAATGGTATCTCAGTATATTCCAGAATAAAGAAATTCAAGAAATGATAAATGTATCAATTTTAAAGATTCAATGAAAGATTACGATAAAAAAAACATACAAAAAAATCTTCACGTAGAATCTGGTCTTAATGTTTTTGCAATCAAATCATTACATATATTTTGACATTTAAAAGATGATCATTCACCTTTTTTTTTACCAACATCGATATGTCATTATTGTCCTAATTAATGCTAGGGCTGAAAGAGAGTTCGATGGTCCAATTCGGTAGTCTTGCCACTAAATACAGGGTACCAAATAACTGAACTAGAACTATCAGAGAATTCATCTAGATGATTTATTACGTAACTTCATATAACTTTGAGGACAATCTGAATAAAAATGAGAAAAAGATTTGATCAGAGAAGGAACATAAATCACGATCATTTTTTGTTTATGCATAAATTCAATACTATAAATCATGCATACATACAATCACTAGTTATTACAGATCCGGCCTAGAAAATGATATTATGTAACTATTTATTAGTTGTATCAAAGAATTCTGATCCGCATTTGAATTAAAATGTATTATAAAATAAGGCTGTATATATATATATATATATATATATATATATATATACACTAGACGATCTATTATTGTTAGTCGAATCAGGGATCTAACGGTATTCGTTGAATACTATTAGTAAATCTTGATTGTAGATATCGTGAATAGACTTATGCAACAATTAAACGTATAATATTAGGCCTATATGATTACATCTGGAATGAAGCCAGTTGACAGTACACACACACACATACATTCCGTTATTATCTATCAACTAAACCTTGACATCTATAGAGGGCGTTGGTTTAGAAGGGGCTACAGGCAGCTAGCACAGGTTTGCTCCAATTAGGGGTACAAGTGCAGTACTTGGCCGAATTACCGTGATGAATAGAACTAGTTTGAAATTAAATATATTTATAATCCATGCGAGATATCGTAATTCTCTTCGTGTGCTAGAATAGTAAAACCAGTCTAAGAAAACGTAGAGAATGCAGCTATTAATTTGTCGGACGTTTTACGAACTAATTGACTGATGGTATGAAATTCAAAGAAAGCGATAATTAAATGATTGTCTATATGAGTGTTGTTTTTGTTCTGAAGAAAATATTTATAAAATTGATTTTATTTTATTGCGTGATAATTCATTGATTATATAATATGAAGATACCGTGACAATATGCATAATTTTTGTATGATAAAGATGCATTTATAGCTAATTATTGAGGAAATTCATCTAATTGGATAATTTCAGAGAAACTGTGGTGTGATCACTGATTAAACTAACTTTATAAACGTTTGTTGTCATGGCATATCATCTCGTTAAATGGTATAACGGGTTTAATGGATGTCAGATTATAGAAAGTGTCGATTTTTACTTAGCGATCATCTTTTATATACCGATTAGTATAAACGTTTCCGACATTTTATAGTGACACTTAATTATAAAGAAAATCAATTTTCATGACGGGATTGGAATTGTTGAACAATTCCACAACGTATCTCACATTTTCTGTTCCAACATCGTAAGTCTGGCAGGAAGTAATTGTTTCCTTATACACGTTATTCGGGGTTATGTTTCATCTAAAGACTTCTGTGCCCAAGTTCACTTGGTTGAAAGATGTTTCATTGTATATTTGTACCAATATTGTGGATTTTCTTTTCTTTACACTTCTATATTGGTTTTCATTTCATCGTTTTTATTCAATAATTTTACAATAAATAGGGTGGATTCATTCTGAGACCAAAACACAGAAAAATACAGATATTGTAATAATTGTATTGTAGAAACTTGGATTTTACATCCCTATCAAACAAAATATTCACAATAATATTTCCGCACTTCCACTCTTTTTTCATTCGAGAAACTACAACTAATTAATGTGTGAAGCGTTTTCGTACCGTGATTATACATCCGATTTTATTGCAAATACTATATCGATTAAAAATTGAAATATTTCACATATTTTCAGTACATTAGCCTCTAGAAAAATTCTACATCGTTTAATATTTCAGCCTACCTATCACTATATAAATAATTATGATCACACATTCCACTATAAACGCTATTAATAATCAATCAGTGTCCATAACATTCATCATGGTCCTTCAATATCGATTAATAAAGAACTTCATTCAGCCGGTCGTAATGTAAACAACATACAAGGTGTATTGACACCTCATATACTTGTTTCATGTTCATACCCTTGAACCTGATCGCTGTTGCTGACTAGCTTTCTCCTTGCTCTGTATCCAGCATCTCCATCATCTCACAGCTGGTGAGATCTACACACACTTTCTCTTTCTCTTAGATATTCGCGTCTTCCTTCTGCCCAACTATTGCTGAAGTGTCACCCTATTCAATTGGAGTTTTATAGGACACTGTATCTAATATTTTATTTACATTTAACGTATATCTTTCGTATGGGAATAAAATGAAGAATTATAGTGAAGAATTAGAAAGTTTTACTATTATACAATTTTAAATTAAATTTCAGTCATATTCTTCTATATTTATAACAACCAGACGAAAGAACGAGAAATAGAAGAAGAGTTTTATACAGTTTAGTATGTATTAAAATGACTATAAAATTAATATATGATATATCATTTCGTTATTCATAAAATAGTAATGATGAAAAAAATTTAATACTTAGATAAACACTAGCGTAGAAAAATATTATATTGCTACTAAAACCATATAAATGGTAATAAAAATAATCGTAAAATATTCGTTGGTTTCGCATATACTTTTCATTAAAAATATATTACAGTCACATTTTATGATAATATACATTTTAAAAACTCGGCAACGTATCAACGAGTAAAGCTACAAAAACTATTGATGTGGAACTGTAAGGTACGTTGACACTTTTGGCTTCAATGCAAGCGATTAGTTACAGGCGCCATACATCTTCGTTGAATACGATAGACCATCTCTTCGATCAGACTCGAGTTTTTCAATTAATTCAGTGGTAAAACGCAATCGTGCGATATAAAATACAGATGAATATTTAATTGGATTCACTAGAGGAGTCAGTTACTTTCTACTTCATGGTAAGAGCATTCACCTTAAACTTCATCACTTTCCCCTGTCCCCCTCCCCACCCTCTTTCCCCTAGAGCAGACACTATAGCAGTAGAAGGTGTGTGGGCATGCTGAGATTCTCTTATATATATTGACAATTTATTTAACCGGATGATCCAGTTTTCTTCCGACTACTTAACCGGAGGCTGTAACTGCTGGACCAGTGAGTCTGCATTTACCTACTGAGCCATTGACACCAATAGCTTCCGCAAACATCATTAATCGTCTGTTTGCAATTGTATAGAAGATTTCATTGTACTCGATTATTGTTACTGAATTGTTTTCGTTTTTTAAAAATAGTTGATACTATATTAGCTGGAAAGTTATTGCCATTATTATAAAGTGCATGAAAAAGATACCTGTTGCGAGAACGAAATTGGTTTTCATTTTATTTTCAAAACAATACAGGCAGTGCAATTTGGTCATATTTATTTTACTATGGATGAAGAATAAAAGAAGTCCTTAATGATTCAACTAAACCTGAAGATGTTTCGTCATCGTTAAAGAAGGGCATAACGTAGTTTATGTTATTTGTACTTTTATTTTTTTTTCTCGACAACTGCAATTAGTTCCATGACGCAAGCTTCTTACATATAATAATTATTTTATTAGTCTTGTGTTGACATAAATCATATTATTAGTTATATGAAATTAAATGACGAATGAAAAATAGTTTCTAAAAATAAATATGTTCGTGTGTACAGGACGTGAGATGGAATATGTCTATAATAACTGATGACTGAATCTTTTTTTTGTTAAAACTAAACGAAGACAAATGATTATTTTTCAAAATATGATTTGTTTTGATGTCAATATTCTTGACTCGTTTTGATCATATCGTTGACTTGAATTATGTTCGAATTTTGAACATAAGACCATCTTCTAATTTCGTGAATTTTGCCGGGTCGAGACAGCCAAGCGATAGTTGTAAGACATAAGAGAGAATATCATTCGTAACCACCAATACTTGCGAATTGAAGTAATAGACACACGTGTCTGCGTTATTCACGCACGCGAAGACCATTTATCTGTTTGAGAAGTTACTATTCAAATTCTAATATTATCTAAGACGGAAATGTGCGTTTTATAACTTTTTTCATCGCAGATTTAGAAATTGTATTGATTATCCGGTGTAGATTATATAATTTGTACGGAACTAAGTTTATTTATTGTATAGAAACTGTAGAAAGTGGAATCTTGCGTGTGGATGAGTGATTCTGTATACTGACATTCTTCAATAAGTTTTCGTGTCCAATTAGAGTTAGATATTCGGAATTATGTTTAAGATGACTCTCTGATGAACTGATGGAGATCTGCTAAAAGTGCTATACGATTGGCTATCTCATTTATACACGACCTGTGGGGCCATGGTTTTGGTGAGGATGGTTTTGGCAAAATCGCGAATGAGTTGATGATATCGAAATTTTGAAGATCACATAAATGTTATTCATTCAGAACAATCTACTGTAAAGAAATTCTTAATACTAACTTCAATAAATATAGGCTCGACGTATTAAATTCAAAATCATACATCTTCAAAAATGCATGTTTAATACAATTGTGTATTTTAATATTTATTATTCAGTACTTTGATAAATATGGACTTGAAGTGAAAAATTTGAGACAATAAATATCTTATCTTGCATATTTGATACATTGGTAATCAATCGTCTATTTCAATATTCAGTATTTAATACATGAACGAAAACAATAGTTATAGTTCATGATTTCAATAAAAGTGAAATTATGAAAATTGGTCGAATGATTATTTTAATTAAAACAGCTACTGTTTTCATCTAATTAATCAAACATGAACATTAGGTTAGCCAAATATTGAATATTTTATTCATTTTAAAAGAATATCCAATGAGATTTTTAAATAAAATACTGTAGTATACACTTCCATATGTCGCTCACTCATTCTTTTCCTATACCTAAATGAAATCTTACACAGTCTTACATTAAAGAATAGTGTTATAATAATTCCAATACTTATGTCAGGTCAACACCTATATATGATGAAATTATTGTCTTCCTTTTATACTCTCAAAATGGGAACAATAACATGAATTGTATCCATGTGTAGGGCGTTCAATCAAACGAAACAAATGGGATGAGTAAATGTTTACAAGTATGACTATGTAATTATAGTTATTACAAAAGGGTGTTTTAAAGTATAAACTCACATTCTTTGTAATTATATGAAATAGTTGAAAACATTCGAAGAAAGTATTATTACATGATTTATATCAATAATGTGTGATAATATATATATATATATATATATGATTTTATAATATAATAATCTAATATGTATAATAAAATAATATAATAAATATATATAATTTATAACATAATAATATATAATAATGTATAATATTATTTTTAATAATAATTCACATTTCATTCCGTTTCCATAGGACCTATATGTAGCAGTGTTGTAGATCAAATTACACATCGCTTATCCTGTATGTAAATCATTTACGTTGAACATTGAATCAATGAAGTTATGCATCATACATGGCTAAACCACATGCATCATGTATCGACTGAACAATGTTATTTCTTCAAGAATGATGACCGATATTTCACCACAATCAGGTGGATAACATTACAAAGCATATTTCAAAAGTGGGGTTGGGTCGCCTGATCTTACGACCTATGTATTAGCCCATTCCATACAACTTAACACACCCCTTAGAAGGTAAAAACCTACTTTCAACAATAATAAAACCCCAATTCATCGTCATCATCGACGATTTGCAAATCCTGAAGCATTTACACTGAATAAGGCGTTTACCAAACCAATCTTGCGTTCAGTATAAGAATACATGACGATAACTCAACTCATTTTATATTGAATTATTGTCATCTAGTAAACGTGGACATATTGCTTGTATATTTATAAGGATATTTATTTATATTAAATTTCTTGTAGCTAGTTACTTATTTCACAAAATATTGAAATAAATTATTCTCATCTTACCTCACAATATATTAAATTATATACGAAATAGAATTAATTATATTATCTTGTAGGTAGCCTACATAGAGTGTTAGTGATACAGAATATGTAACTACACAAACTATGATGAAAGTTTACTTCAATATGAATATAGTTGCGTATGTATATTATATTCTCAAGACCTATGTGAACTTTTTTTTTCTTTCGTAGTTCCAAAACAAAAACGAAAATCTTCCGTAATATCTTGAGAAAATAATGTTGAAACTTGTTATCTTGACGCAAACGCAAACACATTACAACAAACGAAACCTCTTGTTTGTTAACGATAGTTTCAATGATCATGTAAAAATAATATGATATGTAATAATGCAATTGCCTTTTTTAGTAGAGCTTATGGTATGTTTGCACATAAATGATAATAAAATTATATATCTCAAGTCACTTTATATGTTATATATATATATATATATATATATATATATATATATAATTTATGATGACTCTATTATTATCAATATTATTATATGCATAGGCCAATTTTTAAATATATATATATATATATATATATATATATATATATATATATATATATATATATATATATATATATACACGTCCAATGAAAATTGTAAAAATGTTGAAGAGCTTGGATGTTTCCCAAAATTTCCATTGTTGACTAAAAAGTATTTCACCTAATAATCAGTAGACTTTTCTGACGACCAATTTCAGTATGCGACTAGCCATCCGTAATCAACATGGCGATTAAGGAAGTAAGACAGGTCGGAAGGAAGTAAGGCTTAAACTGTGGTCGAGCTCGTGTAAATTGCTTTTTGTCTTCTTCCACCCCATCATGTGTGGTACGTGCGAAGAAGGGAAAAAGAGGTGTAGGAAGTAGAAGTATATAAACACCCTCCTCCTACGATGCGGTGAACATAATGGATGGTGACATACACCCTGATGGGGTGTCTCATTAATTGAACCCTATCGACGTTAAGGGTAGATATAGTGGGAGGGAAGAATACGAACAACGGAAGTGGATTTGTAAGGGTCGTGTACGATTTCATAATTAAGAGGGTGGTTCTTGAAAAGATACGGAAAAAGGGAATTATTTACACTTTAATTCTAAAAAGAAATGAGGAAGGAAAGAAATCGAATGGATTGGTAATTGGACTACGCAGTAAAGAAAATGAAGAAAAAGCACCTTCGAGGATATATATATATATATATATATATATATATATATATATATATATATATATATATATATTATGAAATAAAATACCATGAACAACCCCATACGTGGTAGAGTGAAATTATAAACCCAACCTAGGGGATGTTGAGGTACTTGGATAGCAGTAGTACATCTTCAAGCATGAAATGTGTAGGCTCGAAAAATCTATGTTTAAGATGGCCTTTTTTGCATTTTAATATCTCTTCATTTAATAAAGAAACGATAATTTGAAACTGTTATTTGAAAATACTCTAGACAACTTGAATAATGTAAATAAAATCATACTCAAAAGAGGGTAAGCTTCCTTTTCATTATTATTCTACGGGGATGGAACGTCCAAAAGTACATATTTCATAATCATCTGCAAGAGAATTCTTCCATTAAGCCACATCATAATTTGTTTAAAAAAAAAATGTGATAATTATTTTCGCTTACCAAGGTGGAAATGTATCTCTCGCGTAGTAGTAGTTTGTTGTTGGTAAAGTGAATGTTCCTCTTTGATGTTACCTGTTGAACAGATAGAAGGCAACTGACGTTCGCGCGAGCTGACTTCGTTACACCTCTCTAGGTCAACTAACAACAGTCAAATAATACTAATTACATATCTGCATGGACATGTGGTTAATGTGGTACGAGTAATTAGATCGGTGGTTTGTCGATATGTTAGGAGTTCGGTTTTGGAGGTAATCTAGATCATTGAAGTATTCGAGCTGCGATATGGTTTTCAGCATTGATTTTTCAGTTCGATTGGGAAAGGAAAGTTGGGGGAGGGAGAAACTTTTCTTAAGATGTCTTCTTAGGTTTTTTTTTTATTATTATTATTATACATTCCTGAGATTTTTTAATAATGTACTGTAGCTTGGTTTTTATTAGAAAAGAAATACTTCTTGATGGAAGATATTTGATGAAAGTTCGGTTTGTTTTGTCCGAGTTGGTTCGGGTAAGATACGAAGATGCTTGACAAAGTGAAGTGCAATCGGTCGTGGATCACAAAAGACGCTGGTTGTCGTTCTTCGGTTATGAGAGATTGGGTATTTATATCACACAACGCTCATTTACCGCCCAAATAACCTATGGTGGGATTACAGAAGAAATTTTACTACATTCTTTTTCTTGCCACTTGATGTAATTAAATTGGTTGAAATTAATATTTTTCAATAATTCTTCACACCTTGTAAGTAGAATATGAAACAAATTCAATGTTATGTTCTTTATTTTTTACTTCAACTACTTCATTAATTTTTATGTAAGTGAAATATGTCCGATTTTGAATTTGTATACTCAGCAGTTAAGCCCTTTTGAAGGGCTTTGTGGATGTTCTTTTCTTGTAATTGTGATTTTCTTTCTGTATTAGTGTATTTGAATGATCCAAAAAAAATCTACGATGATTAATATTATAGTAATTTTGATTATATTATAATGGTCTATTTAATAAGATTTTACAATATACCAAACCAATGTACGACCCACAAAGTAGGCCTACCAACGTAACAGAGAAAATGTATAAATAGAACAAGTGTAATACGACTGAAGTCAAATCAACCGTGAGTTTGATATTGGTCTTATTGCTACATCAACGATTATAATGTAATATATCATTATTTATGATACATTATATAACTTTTTCTGGGGGAGGAGGAGGAGACACTCTTGCCACTCTTTATTCTCGTTACACGATTCGCCTCTAATGAAAAATTGTCACTAATACTCTCATTCAGTTTAGCTACCGGACTTCTCTTTACAGATCCAGTAAATATAGTGATAATTTAATATTTAACTCATCTTTCTATGAAGAAGTAGTCATTCTTATACCAATAAAATTGTAATACTCACTGGATATTCATCTCATAGGGTGGATTGCAAGAACGAAGATTGAACCCTGGTCTACTTTAGACGCCGTTCAGGTACAAAATAGCATTACAGAGGCAATGCTATTTTGTACTTAGACGGCGTCTAAAGTAGACCGGGGTTAAACTTCGTTCTTGCAATTCACCCATTTTCTTTGACTTTGATTATTATACAGTAGTGAAAATCACATTTGTTTTTGAACGTCGTTTATGGCCAGGAAAATAATCAATGAACCCGTACCACCCCTCATTCGAAATCTCTAACTAGTGAGCTAGTGCTTTCAGTTCCATTCACTTGATTCAACTTTAAAAATATGTTATTCCATGTTATCATGAAATTTTATTATTATTATCAATATTATTCCTACTGTTACAATTAGGTACAATTCAATGTTTAGCTGAATAAATAAATACATCTTTTGCAAAAAAATATTATTATTATTATGATAACGGGGAGGAAGACGGAATGGGTCATCGACATCCCAACGAACGGTGGAGTCAGCTCCCCCCCCACAAGCAACCCAACGTCGTTGGATGGGGAGAACAAATATATTGAAAAAATAAATTATACATCATTTTGTGGTTCAGTTGGGCTTTATAAATTCAAGGTATACCTGAATAAATAAAGAAAGCTTCTCAAAAAGAAAAATAATAATATATCATTTTATTAATATCATTCTTATCATCGTCAATATTATCACCCACATATCAATAAGATAATATGTTTTTAGATGGTGATTTATGTGAACGTTAATTATACATATGTCCCCATTCATTCATACCCTCAGATAACCGAGATGTTAAGTGTTAATTAACTCTAACTAACTACCTTCATATTTAACCAACACAACTATAACTTGTATCGGCTATATGTATGCACTGTGGTCATTTTATAGTAATATTATAGTATTTTACGTACGGTATAATACGATTTTTCAAAACGTTCATCATCATTTGAGATAGTATATAACGGATAATTTCATTCGGTAACTTCAAGCATAATTGTGCGATTATATGAACATAATGCTTTGCATGCGGATTGCAACATTGATTTGAAGCCATTACATATTATTGTTTCAATGCAATGTGATCTCTCAGAAAAGTGAAAGATAACTAACTTCTTCTAAACTTGGTTCGTGATTGAGTGACGACCCACTGGAGAAGATGATAGCAGACTTACCATAATACCTTCCAATGAGACACCATGATATATTTTACATAATAATACCTCTCTTAGATAATATGAATGATCATAACAACAATATTCTGCATGAAATGCATATAGGAAACGAGAAGTGAGATGATATTTAGCGTTTTTTGATTATTTGTTAACCCAAACATCGTGATTTATGTAAACAGATGATTGAGAACAAAAGCCGTGGGTTCTATTCCGGTACTCGGTTATCGTATAATCCAGGGATCTCCAAACTTTTTAGCACAAAGGGCCACACTGGTTCCTCCAAGGGCCAAGGGCCAACAACAGTATAACACCATCTTGAGGGGAGCTACACAAATTTCATTAATCTCAATTGTAATGTTTAATTCCATTATGTGAATTACTTATGTAAGTCACTTATTGTACATCTTAAGGATCTCATACAGTCAATTACAGTTAAAATGATGACTTTTATATGTATGACAGTTCATGTGTTTCTTAACTGAGTGTTGAATAAAAACATGTAATTATTATTTTGTTTGAATTACTTAAACTGTAGATTTCACAATGTAATCAGAATAAATTATGGCGGGCCGTAGTTTGGAGACCCCTTGAACTCCACAGACTCTTTCCAAGCATTTAGCCAGAAAGTTATCAACGTCTTTCCTGAATTGTTGGGTGGGAAGGTAAAAACCTTTCTTCATTTTTACAATATATAACTATGTACTGATCTATCGACAATGTTTTAAAAGTGTTTATAGTAATAATTGACAAACGATAAAAGCTTTTTTATATGTGTTGCTTACAGTACAGAACCTTCCAGTACTAATTAGATGAACAATTAATTAGAATGTCTTCTTATTGTTAAGTTTGTGTTTTACTTTCATAATACTTTATTTCATTTTTGAAATTGTTCAATTTATATCACAAGACTTCCGTGTGAATAGATTGAGTAATTTAACAATAACAATAAAAATATTACGTGCCTCTAGACCCATGTACATATACGTTGTATTATAGTCCAGGCTTGATATGCTCAAGTTTTTATTATAATAATACTTGAACTAACAGCGAAAGCATAGATATATATTATTAAAAGGCTTATTTACTGTTTTATGCGCATGCGCATTCAGGGAAAGTGTGACCAAAAAGTGCAAAGTATTACTGCATTAGTTTCACAAATTAACAAAACCAGATCAGCATAGACACTTGATATATTTTCAGAGTAAAAAATTGACAAATTTCACTTTTTCTATCAATATAAAAATAGATCGGTATTGCTGAGTTTAAACTTTCGTTTCATTTTAATAATCATTCATATTGGACACCCGTATTATCTTCATTGTATTTAAAAATAATTAAGAAGAATCAACAATACGGTAAATATACAATTAACGGATCACCTTATGTAACGAATTTATTCGCTATTCTGATATAACTTCGAGTTAAGAATAATTACATATTTAAATTATAATTAAACTATTCGTTATTAGAGATTTCTTTATGTCATCGCTAACGTTTGTGTGGTGTGGATGGCGAGGTGTGGGTGGAGTGTAGGGAGGAGGGAGGGGTGAATATATTGCATATTAATAAACATTAATATATTAGTTATGCATTGTTAGGTGGCTATTGCCATAACTCACAAATAAGGAAATCAAATCCTTCTTATTGGGAAGGTTATATAAGAAAATAGATTTTACTCAATTTTTAGTAATTGAAGAAAAGTTTCACTTTTATGTCGGTTGCTGTAAGCAGACAATTAATTCATTTCAATGCAACTATGTTATTTATGAATACAATCTCAAACATTTTATTTTAAAAATATATAATATAATCTCACGTACTTACGCTTCCAAGTTGTAAGGCCACATGAGTCATTCATGCACGTACTGGAGAAGAATGTGATAATGTTATAATGTATAATATTATATTCCCACTAGGAAAACGCCATATATGCGTTGTAAGACGAGCGGATAGTAATAGTATGGGAACAAATGGGTAAAAACTGCTTCGAGTGGTACCAATTTAGTACATTTTATGTTTTTTCTTCAAAATGACTGACCCGATCAAGCTGAAATTTTTTAGAAATGTGTACCGAAATGTAATTCAACTTCACGCGAAATTTCATTTTTTGGGAAAATAAAAATATTTTCTTTTTTTTCCGCCATGTTATTCTAATGGGGATTTTTGAAATTTCTTAAATTCATAAAAAAAAGTTACCCCCCGATAATGCCACAAAACTATACAGATCTAAGTTAGATGAGGAACCATATTGAAAAAAGTTTGAGGTTGATAGATGTAGCCGTTTGACCTGTGGAGAACCGACAAAAAACATAAAAAAATAAAAAATAAATAAATAAATAAAAACGAACACCAATTTTTTTCAGTATGTCAAATTGAATCCTCGCTAAAGCTCGTCTAATAAAATAACTCGCTATAGAGGTAGAAACTAAAGTCAGGTCGGGCGTGGGTTCGAGTCCCGCATAAGGCATGGATTTTTGTAAACGTCCTTTCACCTATCATCACTTCATCGTTTCATTATCATCCACTCATTCGTACGCCCGTATAGCCTAGCTGTTGGTGGGGTCATCAAGCAACATTACAATAAATATAATTTAGCAAATTGTATTTATATGCACTGATTTACGTACTGCAGAATAAAATCAATATATTGACGGCTGATAAACAATTAATTCATCAATGGAATTCAGCTTACTAAAAACTAGGTTATCATTTCCAGATCATGTTGTTTATGTTGTTTAAAAATTGATGGTGAAATTAATTAATATTATTATCAAATTAAAGAATGTTGTATTTCAATATATAGAATAAGTTAATTGCTTTAATGAAATTAATAATATGCGAAGTCTACTTGAGTTGATGAATTAATATCATACTATATAGCTGCTTGCCACAGAGTCCTAAAAATCAATAAGAAATAATATGTTGAATATTTTCAAATAGAAATATAAATTACGGAATTAATATAATATTTTGTATTAATAATTGTGAAAAATAGTTTATTTTACGATGGGATTTTCCATATAGCCGACTGTAAACATATTCAGCCTCTCTCCCTTTTATACTTTTCACTCTTCATTTTACTTTTCAACTGTTAATAATATCTTGGAATGTCTATTCTACTTTGAAAACGAGTGACTTCAATTGTTTTATTTTTATCGTTCGATTTTCCACTTGAATAACATTTTAACTCTTCTTTCTTTTTCACTTCGAACCTTACATATCCTTAAAATGCCCCGGAAATAGAAAACGTTTATCCACAAACCACACCTTGAAATGTAATTTCATATAATCTTTGTATTTGCCTTCCAAAATATTTCGTGACCTTGTCTCTCGATCCTGAATATAATTCAAGCTCTATATTTTATACGTACTTATATTTATAATTATTCATATGGATAACTGGGAGCTATTCGCAAATAAAATTTAAATAATTTAATAAAATTCCATCATATCAATATCTTTCATCAGTCCATGTCATCATGAAAAAAATAATAAAAATAATTTTATAATAAATGGTCCCACCCCCAAACACAATATTAATATATACATATAAGTCTGACTTGCACAACAAAGTAAATCAATTGCAAGTGATAACAATAGGATATATGTATATTAAGTCCGCCCAAGAATGTTAGGCCATAGGCCTACATGAAAATCACGCTGGCCGCTCAGACCGATATAGTCATAGTCAGGTCAAATATATTTGCATAAGTCACACTATATGACACGCGTACATTAATTAATGATTGGCATCAAGGCTAAAGGTATTAGAACCAAATAAGAAACACATTCCAATCTATATATGCACTATTCTTCTTATTTATGTACTTCTAACTGGTAAAGAACAAGAGAATAAATATAAAAAAAGAAAATGTAATGATTGAATGAATGAATAATGTTGTTTGGAGCTTTGAGGAAGGAAATGATAAAGATGGTGGACTCGTGGAGGAAAAGACAATATATCAGCGTCACATACTCGGTGGTTGTTTGGAAATCTCCCATCCCACATACTCACTAGATCAAAAAATTGATGTTGTCTTTTGTAAATTAATTCAATTATAAAAGATAACAAAGAAAATTTCATGGAATATGAAAATGATATGTTTGTTTTAGTTTTCGTTTGATGATTCGAATCCGTTTCGAGTATCATAAATGTTATGATGTGGATGTTGAAACTGTAGCAATTGATTAATTAACCGAGACTTTTTATATTTGTTTTAATATTTTGTTTTTCTCTATGTGCATTGTATACGTCAATTAATAGAATAAACAAATGGGCGTGTTTCATAGACCGTGGTACTAGGCGAATATTAAATATTCCTCGCCGATTACTTTGGTTTCATTTTTCATTCTCACATTATCAACGACCATTTCATCTCAGAATTTTACGTTTATACATTTTATTAATTGTTTCGTTATGACTTGATATTTGTCGTTATCAATTTTTTACCCAATTATACATCAATAATTAAGATTGGTTGGTAATTTTTACCGAATACTGAAGGCAGTTATACAAAATATCAATCAGTCCATTTTTTTTAAGGCTTGTGTTTGTTCACTCGTGTGTTACACAAATTTTAAAAAATTAGTGAACTGTTTCAATCTAGAATTTTAAAATGTTAAATTAACATTGGTTGCTTTATTTCCAACTTATTGGTGGACTTGAAAAATATATCGTAATAGAAATTTGAGCTAACGATCAAACCCATTTCTTAAAATAGACTTTCTGAAAAGTTTGGTTTATGAAATGATACAAAAAGAGTCGTTTCGTTCTCTATAATACTGTATACGTATTAAAAGTTCAGAAGACGAGCCTTTGCCAGTGAGTCAAGGTACTGACTCGCTAAAGGCGTGTTCTTTTAAAGATCCGATCTTTCAAATCCCCGAATAACCTACCTGTAGGATCGACCTAGGGGTCGACCTAGGGGTCGTCCAGAAAATAATATAGTTCTAATCATAGACTTGCGCAGGACTTTTCAATAAGTGCGGCACATGACGCAAAATGGAAAATAAATTGTCTCATTTCACCCCGCAGGGAAGTTTTCAGAATTTAAACTATCAATAAAAGTGATTTTAAAGAATTTTAAAAATTACAATGGTGCAAGAAATGATGTTCTGTGAGAATTGTTGGAGACAATTTATGATGTACCATTCAGTTTACCCTTCCTTTTGGCCGCATTAGGTACGACCTGGGCCGTCTCTGCGTACTCTGTGAGCCTCATGAGCCTCATCATCATTGAAATATGTATTCATCTCGGCATGTATAGACTCGTGAGAGAAATTTCCATACTTCTTACCACTCAGTTTACCCTTCCTTTTGGCCGCATTAGGTACGACCTGGGCCGTCTCTGCATACCCTGTGAGCCTCATGAGCGTCATCATCATTGAAGTATGTATTCATCTCGGCATGTTTGGACTCGTGAGAGAAATTTCCATACTTCTTACCACTTATATATTTATTCCATAATTCTGAAAAATATGAGTTTAAAAAGCTGCCGTACACATAGATGATGACGTATTTGAGAAGTAGCTAGTTCACATCTCTGTGTACAATGCTATCTGCTCCCATACAATGCGTTCTATCTCTCTAGACAGATTATAGCCCCGTCTTTACTTTCGAAACTTATTATATTTCTTCAAGAATAGTGAATATACTTGATATTCATAAGACTGCAGTTGACCTACTACCAACAATTGAATTCTCAATTCATAATTCAACTAGGGTGGACAAAAACCATGCATATAAAATTGAACTTTCGATTCATTGGGAGTTTTATGTACTACTATAACGAATGTGCAGAATGTAGATTGAAGCAGATATTCAGCTATAATGGACTAAGCTTACAAGACTTGGAGAACATTAGTTTTTCAATATCTACGTGAATATGAATCTAAGGTACAGTAAGGCACGTGTCTGTATTCTTAATATCTGTAACAAATAGTATAAATGAAAGTGAAAACCGCAAAACTGTTCAAAATTATTTGAATATGTGTATTTTCGATAGTTCGATTTGATAACAGTTAATATTCAGATCTTTTTTTAGAAATGTGTATAATTATCATGATCTTAAAAACCATACACGATTTTTTTCGACAGTACTTCGAAGAAATCGATTTTCAGTCGAACATGTATGTGTAGGCCTAATTTTGTAATTTTATCACAAGATGTTCATTTTTATTTAAAAATACTCTCTATATTGTGTTTCTTTCTTTGTTACCTCCTCTGTTTTGATGCTTCAAATAGGGATACAGAATTATTATAGTAGTATTATATAGGCCTAATACGTCATCATTTTCCAGTTCAATATATCAATTCATTTTTATTACAATTTCACACCTCGCCTATTCACCCAAAAAATGCATTTTTATATACCATTTCCCTATTGTTTTGTCACATAAATGATTCTCCCTAATCCTAATGACTCTATACAGCTTGTATTACAATCCCATCAACGTTTCGAAGCCTCTGCGATTATTGTTGTAGTAGTTTATTCTTTAATTAACATTGCATAGCATTGATTTATACGTTAAAATAGCAATTAACGAGCCGTCTATATCGTGAAGTTCCTACTTGCGTAATAATTGCAAGACCGTGCAGTTGTGTCGCTACCGACTGCACTGAGCTTTGCGTTGGCTCAGTGGCGGCTCATAATCCTCCTTATTAACGTTGAAGACGTGAGAAGTTATTTTTGTATGATTGTTCTGAAACAAATGACTGTATACAAGGAATTCTGAATGCTCATTCATGAAGTATGGACATGTTTTTTTATGTTTTATCAAATTTTGTTACTGTAATATATATATGTATATATATATATATATATATATATATATATATATATATATATATATATATATATATATATATATATATATATATATATATATATATATATATATATATATATATATATATATATATATATATATATATATATATCATTTTCAATTCTTTTTTACAATTCGCAAGCTGATTCTCTTGTTTCATATGAATCTCTAATAAGATTTCATACAGAACAATGGTTACAGACAAAGACTATAGCTATAGTGCTATAACTATAGTTTTGGATAGGACGAGAAACACAGAAGCACATTTTTCTAGAACTATATTTTTATTAATTACGTCATGACCTTTATAAAATTAAACAATTACACGCCTATTATGAAGAATTATGCATTTCCTGATGTACTAACATTTGTTTCTGCGAACTTATCTTCTCTTTTATTCAATTTCAAAAAATTTCATTTGATATTCTTGTTAACAAGTCCCATTATCTCATCTTTGGAACTGTGTTAAGGATATAGTGAACACGCGAATATGCCTCTTATAGTGAGGAATGTTGACGGACCCGATTGTCAGTTTTCCGTATCCGTTAGCACTAACGGTCGGGTGAGTCGATTCACCAACATTGGTAAGATTCTGTTCTGGATGGCCAAAGCATCATATTTATACTAATTGGACAATGTTGAATCGATTCAACTGAATTTGAAATATAATAATGAAGTGTATGGTTATTATTAAATATTAATATTTATATAATCTATAATATATATATATATATATATATATATATATATATATATATATATATATATATATATATATATATATATATATATATATATATATATATATATATATATAAGATATATTTAGGCTATCAGATGGAATTTTCTGTGTGCAAACAAACATGTCAAGACCATGTTCTGAAAAAAGGCTTTGTGAAAAAAGGCTTTGGAACTTTGTGCCCCGATCTGGTGGGATACCTGTTCAATAGAAAAATCGATCAGCGTGGATTTGTTAGCTGAATTCATTTGAAAATTGAGTCGCTCCTTTGAACTTGAACTTTCCTTTTTTGTTCACGCTTTTGTCTATATCTTCGTTCGACTTCTGCTAAAATGAAATGTTCAAATTCTTTTTCTTTATTGCAGTAGTAGGCCTATGTGCCTTCTTTCTTCTGTTCGAGGAGTGATGGAAAGGTGACGGTCGTGACCTGATATGGCTGAGCTATTATAGTATTCACCTGAAATACTGAGGAAAACCCAGGAAACTCTCAGTCTCATCAGGATGTCGACTGGCGGGGAAATTCAACACAGGTCTCCTGAATGACAGTTCAGCGCACTGACAACTGATTCATAAACCCGTTTCGGAGATTTTCAAAAAGGTGTGCACTTTTAGAGGCAGCACATCAAATTTCCGAAAAAACAATTTTCAGAAAACCCATACCTGCGAAAGCCCATTTGTCCGACACTGCGTTTACTCGAATGACCAAATCTTAGAAAACCCAATTGAGATAGGGATATATCCGAAAACTCAGACAGTTCGAACATGTGGGTTTTGGAAATTTGGGCTCTCGGAGATTTGGGCTCTTTTAAATGTCTTTGGTTATTTGCCCCAGGGCTCATCACAGCAACGCGCTAGCAAACGCCACTGTATCCGGGCACGACGTTTTCTATTGCGTCCTTCCCGTTTATATATTGCTCTTGTTTCACATCTAGTCGTTCACTTCCCGTTACATCGAAAAGCTTTCCACTTAATGTTGTTCAATTGTTCACTTAAAACTGCATACTGGTAAACAGTAATTATTACAATTAAGAGAAATCAAAGATGGCGGCGTCCTTGACAGAACTCACACGGTTAAGGTGCGATTATCAGTGTAATGTAATCAAGTAATGAATGACTTTTGAAGAATAATGAATTATGAATGATGTGATGGTGAGTAAGGTATGCGGCATATTGTGACTTTTTTATTATATAGGGACACTGTTTGATCCGGAAAATTATTGATTTACTATCAAATTAAATAACTATTCATAGTCAATGTAATTATGAATTTCTTTTGTTTAATAAATAATGGTAATAAAATTGTATCAATGTTGAAAAAATACTGGAGGTCAATAGATAAGTATTTATTGTATAAAATGCCGGTAGTACAAGACAGCGAATAATTTAATTTAAAGAATGTTATTGTTCGATTATGAATTATGTGTTTTATTTTAGCTGATCCCACCCAGCTAAAGACGTATGGATATAGTACGAACGACCTCACTGCTGGTTTAGGCCTAGTAACACGTTAGTTGGACAATAGGCCATACAGTGAGATATCATGGACTAGACCGGAGGAAAACGCTGTATTCTCTTGACATTATTTGCATGTCTGGGGGAATTGTGTTTACATAGACCTATGAGGATTTCAGTTATTTCTCAAAAGAGTGGTCTCTGATTTTCTGGTTAATTTTGTTAGAAGGAACACATAATAATGATAACTATTATTATCATAATTTTTTTGTCATAAGTTTTTTATATAACATTTTTTTAAAATCATTTTCTGATTATTTAAATTCAATTCATAACTTTAAAATACCAATTGTGAAAGATTTTTCAAATCTGTTATTCTTCTGAATTCTTCTCGACAATAGGCCTAGTGATTGTGACTTTGAGCAACTTTTATCCACCATATTTTTTTAATATATATTAGTTTTATCTTATATTATTTATATTAATAGTCTTTTGACCAATTTATTATAATTTAAGGAATAAAGACATATTTTATAATGTCAGTCCTTATAATCTGAGTGTAAACACAATATTTCTTTGTTTCTTGCACTCTGTAACATATTATTTTCCTTTCTTCATTATCTGTAATTGTTGATATTTTCATTATTAATATAAATCATATAATTTTAATTCTTTTTTATTGATATTATCATCATTATTATCACTATTATCACTATTACTATTACTATAATCCTATTTATTATCATCATATTACACTATTTTCATTATATCATCATACTTATGTATACTGATTATTTCTCATTTACTCCATGTAAGCCAATTTTGTGTGTATTGCAATATATTTTAATTATAAGAAAAGGAAAATAAATAGATTAAAAAATTATAAATTAAAATGTTCATAATGGGGGAAGTAAACTATTAAATAATTAAATTTCAATTGTCACGCCACGCGAGGTTTCATACGAGTAGTTTCATGTAACAAGCCTGTAGACATATCTCGATCAATATTGAGACTGTATGGAATGTAAATAACCTTCCTTTCTTAAATCGCACATAATAATTATTACACCGAATGGATTTGAATATGCGTGATTTCATTAGTGGGTGCGGTTATACAATAAATTCTTGATAGACAGTTACACACTCCCACTACCGCGTAACAAAACAATGTTATCTATAAGTTAAAACATGTTAACTAACATACAAATGCCAATCACATGTTAACGAGATCAGAACAGGTAAAAATAATGTACATAATAAATAGTTAATAGTCTACTCTGGCATGTTGTTCAGTGTATTCTTTGTTTATATAGTCTTGCTACCTACCTTTATATTTATTACAATTAAACGATTTTCAATCAATTTATCTTTGTTCTTTGTTTCAATATATTTGTACTATCTTATTTTATGGGACGCTGATAGTTTTAATTACATCAATACAATTGTATGTGCCAATATTAAGTACTGAATAATTCATTTTCATTTCCTATTGGTATTCTTCAAGTACATGAAGTGAGAAATGACTTTCGTCAAATTTGAGAGTGATTTTCTCAACTGTTCGTTACTTTTCAAATAATAATGAAAGTTTTAAACAAACTACTCATTATATGTAAAGTATCAGTGGTGGAATTGAGGTGGGTGGGGGGGGGGGGGGGGGATGAGGGGATGCCATCACCCCAAATAGATAGTGTCGCTTACAACTAAATCCAAAAATAAATTTTGATTAAGGATCTCTATTAATCTCTTCAATCTATTTGACACATTCACTAATTAAGTTTGGACGTTTAATAAGACACTCATATCACTCTTAAAAAAGGTAATGCAAGTCTCCACAGAAAACTATCCTGATAGTTTTCATCTATGAATCACATTGACTTCAATTCGCAAAAGTCAAAACGTTCTAGAAAATCAAAATATAAAAATATTCATTCATTCAATATAATATTATTTTTGCCTTCCAAATACCAAAAATAAGATAACAAATTCATAAATTACCATTTTCTTTAGGAGAGAGAACATCCCCACCGGTTACATAATAATTTCTCCCAATAATCGAGTTATGACTTCACATAAGAAATTTCCTAGTTCACCCACTTCATTGCATAAGTGTATAACATAACATAATTTGAAATGTAATTATCGATAAGTGTCAAATTTACCAATAATTTTCCAATTTTAAAGATGAAACTAAATCCATAAATCGACTTTTCTCACTCATCCCCTCGCGTCACGTTTCCCCGTATGCCTATTGCCTATAGTGGAGGAATGTATTGGCTACAGATCCGGATAGCGGATGAATTATTCACGAACACAGCGTGGGAAGCTTAGAGGAAAGAGAGTTGTCGTGTCCTTTTGTTTTAGACGCGACAATAGTGGGAGATGATTTAAATAAACTGTCAATTGCGTTAGTTTCAACTCCTCTGACCTTTGGTTCCAACAACTCACATAACTCATAAGAGAGCCAAAACAGAAATATATGTGGCAGTATTGGAAATTGGCTATAACTCTATGTTATATATTTCATTAATATTTTATTATTCGTACTTTTTTACGTTCAAAGATCAGACTCTATAGAGATAAAGTTCAATAATTCATCCAATATAATATCCAATGATTGATAGTTTCTCCGAAACTGTTACCAAATATATGAACTATATAATAGTTATTTTTCAAATTAATTTTTTTGCTAGACGAGAGTGCTAGACGAGAGATGGTGGGAAGATAGAAAAAGGTGGAGGGAACTCGTAAGAAGAAAAGACGAAGAACTGGCAGGAACCGACTGATAAGAAGACTGCCCTAGAAGAAGTGGTGGAAACACCCCATGGCGCAATCTAATTGGTTATCTGGGTTTTGAGAAATATATATATATATATTGCAATTATAAGTTTCTTCTTGACATATTATATATAGGTTCACTAATATTTTATACACATGTTGTTACACATGTTTTTACACTTGAAAAAGCCGTAAAATAAATTTTCTAGAAACTACATTCATTCAACACTAAACCTAAGAAAAAGATCCACAAACAAATTGATTTATTCCAATCAAATTAATTCACTTCTAAAATATTCACAGATATCTAAATAATTCTCACATTTTTTCCCTCATCACCACGACTCTATCATACTGCTCACAATTTCAATATTACAAATTACTTTTCCCACTTCCAATATTACAACTCATAATCCCGTTATAACAACAGCAAGGTTATGTCATGCAGTAGAAAATGAAACTAATTTCATCCTATAAAGACGGATATTTCGCAATTCTCATTGCAACTAAACCATCTAGGAAGCGCTGTGAATTATAATATTCACGACATGTTATCGATATAGGCTTTATTACATCGTGTTTGGCATTCTCTTGTACATAATATGATCATCGAGTATATGCCCATATCATGACCAATGAATCCGTCACGACTAGATCACGTGGCCAATCACACGTGACATGACCTTCAGCATCTGAACCCATGCAGTCACATTGAATGGCGGTTATTAAAAAGCAATTATTTAAAATAATATGACGAGTGTGATGGGTGGGAGGGTCGAGGAAAGAAGGAGAAAAAGATCTTGTCAGTGAATATTCAAGGACTGTATATGCTAGCTAATCCCTTGTTTAGAATTTGAGGTTAATTTTAGAAAAAAAAATATATATATTATAAATAATCGTGAGATTGATTTGGAATGAATTTTTATTTTTTCCATTCATTATTGTTGATGATTATAGAGTGGGTTGTTAGTTGGTGATCAAGATCATTTTCCAAATGCCACGATTGCTTCCTTACCACGAATCCGTGATAGTTTCCTTTCCAATGCATGCACTTTAATTTAACAAGTTTTTAAACCAATAATGTTAAGTGCATTTTTCTACTTCCATCTCAGCTTCGCTTAACACTCACATTTGACTTTGTCGTATAATATATGGGTGTTCTTTAGGTATTGGGAACATTTGATAATATCAAAATACATTCTTACACAAAAGAAAGATGAATAGTGGTAAAAATAATCCATGTCCTTCAAATCAATATTAAGTGCCGGTTTTACCAATTGATAGTTTGTGGATTAAGCAATAGTCAGGGTATTAATTTGTTTTTACCCTTGGTTACATATGTTATTTTCATACCGTTAACTGATTGTTAGTGGATTAGTACTTAACTAAGATTCGTAAAACTGGGCCAAAGAGATATGAGATTTTAGTGGAATTTGTATTTGAGAATTGTGGATATTTCAAAACATAAATCTGTAAGGATTTTCCAATCAAACACATCAATACAGGTGAGCTTGAACTATTGAAAGACAAATTAAATGTCACTTCATCCTTCACGATTTGCTCATCCCATGACAAGTCACACAATCAAGGTTTGTTGCTGGTATTTTACGTGCCGTGTAGATCCAGTATAGTAAAATTTGCCCGTGGCCGTAATGCAGTACGGTGTAAACGAATGGCGATGCCTTGATTCATTTAAAATATAATTACCACACGAAATTCATCACCAAGTTCATTACATACACGTTTTGTAGGAAATACAATTCTCTTCCTTACATCGTGGTCAAACGTGATACAGTAGGGTCAATTAATTGGCAAGGAATTTACTCCACGAGACTCTGAGTCCAGTAGACACCATAAACAAATATAAACAGATAATTATATATACAAATATAAATAAAAATATAACAAAAAATGTGCTACTTATTTGATATGATAAATATTGCTAAATTAAATTACTTTCAATTAATTTCGGATAATATGTTATCGGATTTTTTTGAAAATAGTGTTTCTACCTCGAAATATGGTATAAATAATATTTTACTTTTTGATGCCAACGACATTTGCATTGATACTAGCAACAGCGAAAAGTGAAACCATGAAATTTTCAAAAATATATATTAATATGTCTTTTTGAACGACCTTTTTTGTAATCTTCGATTAACAATTTATATAATTATTATTCAATTGCATCAACTATCAAAAGACTAAAATATGACCATCCAATAATATGATCGAGACCAAAGGTGATAAGAGAAAAATATAATGATATATAGATAATAGCCTTGTATAATTGCAGAATTTCTATTCACATTTTTATTTTACTTTTATATGCACTTAAATTTTACCCTTACGTAATAAACGGAAGGAAAATTCATAATTCACTGCAAAGATCAATTATATTAGAATATCACATATTACAAGTAAAATGTATTATTATATTCCTCGGTTTCAGAAATGTTTCTCTCAGAGAACTACGAATGACTTTGAATGATTTTGGCCGGAAATGCACTCAACTGCATCAAAATGAATGCACACTAAGTGGCACAATCGACCATAGATTGCTGCCATTAGACCTTTACAATACGTCTAAAGTCGACGTCTTGTAAGCCAGCCATACCATGCTGATTAATTATATAGTCTGAAGTTCGAATCTCAGCATGAGTTTTTTTTCTGTTTTTTTGTGTTCATTTCCGAGTTTTAAATGCAGCTCTTTTACTGAATAGTTGCGAAGAAAGAGAGACGTTAACTAGATACGTTTTTTGTGAACAATAGGTTCAAGAAATACTATCGTATGCTCGTTTTCTAGATGCTAGAGCTAGATTTTCTCGTATGCTATATTATGCTAGATTGTGCTCTAGTATGCTAGATTATTTACACAATTTGTTACGTTCGTCAATACGTATAGATCTACTACAATATTTTGACATAAAAGTGGAAAACCTCTCATTTCATAATGAAATTTGTAAAAAATATTATCATTTCTTTCCCTTATTTTAGGGTTCTATTTTGATGTAAATTTATTCCTGGAAGCCTCGTCAGATAACAAATAGGTAGACAAGTTTTTTGAAGTACCTTCTAGAAGCTTCCCTTTTTAGGTACATTTTTCTAACAATTTTATCATACTAGCTTTCGTTATCTATCTAGGATTCATTACCAATAGGTACCTTACACTTAAGCATCTTATGCATCTTATGTGTATAATGTATTCTTATTGAACAATTATATCGCCAAATTGACATCACGGCCGCCACCATTACCCGCAAGAACATTTCAATCAGCCAATCAACAAAGGGGTTGGAAGTAATTCACTTCCACTTGAACACACGTACACCAACTATATAGATTTCAATTGTTCAATTGAATCGTTTATCAGATCGTTAACTCCATCCATTTCCCCTTTTTTCCTCTGCTCTATTTTTCAATGAGAAAAAACTGTTACCATACTTTTCAAAACCCGTTTATGACTTATTCTATAAAACATTATAAATACTGCAGATTTGCATACAAGAAATTACACGAATGAGTGCAAAAATTCTTACGATAATACATTTGAAAGCTTAAAAAAGAGTGCATGGGAGTCGAATTAGCGAGAAATCAGTTGTTAGGTGAAAACTTTCGAACGGTCTGAGATATATACATTTCAATTCGAGGGAAATATACATATTTTTAATAACTTCAAGATGATATAAGTAACAATTATTTAACCTATATCATATAATTGTCAAGGTAAACTAGAAAACTAGAACTAGAACTAACTAGAAAATGTCAACTAGAAAATTTGTTTTTTAGCTGCATATAAATGGTTGGCAATGCGATTTGAGTTGAATAGTCATGAATTATATCATCCCTGAAGGCATCAAAAATATATGTGTTTTCCCTGAATCAGAATTTTTATGTCTCATACCGTTCAAAAGTTATCACCAAAAATCTGATATTTCGCTAAATCGGCTCGCATGCACTATCATGTTATAAAGACTGTATGATTCATAAAAATAAAATGCTTATACTATCATCACCACTTCTCATGAAATTGACAATGATTGAGAAATGAATATTCGTAATGAGAATCTATTTTATAATTCGATTTTATTCTCACATCATTAATAAATATTATGACGCAGTTTAAGAAGTCTAATGACTTAATGACCCATGGTTAACATTTTGTTACAATAAATTGCGAATCCTTCTGTAGAACTTGAACATAAATTCCAGTTTTCTAAGAAATAAATCAATCATTGTCACCACGCTAATCATCAACACAAAATATATAGCTTTTTACCACCACAATTCTGAGTTGTTAAGTGAAAATATACAAGTCATAACTCTATATGCTTACACGTTTATGTCCCCTGTTTTAATGTTTCTCTTCTTTCTCTTGTCCTTCAGTTAAGTGTCCTATTCTGTAATTACAATTTACCTTGGATTAAAGCTAAATAACTAGAGATATTCAAATTGAAACGATGACGATGAAATGTGCAGATCTCTGGGTTATGCCAGCAGCAGTAGGCGGCATCACCCAATTACATTTCAATAATAAGTGAGCAAGAGAAATAGAAATGATCAGTGAGGTATTCTGAGGAAAAAATAGTACCTATAGGCGATCCAAAAAAATATGTGTCAACGATGAGGGGAGGACAAACAGCTCCGTTTTGTGCCTGAAAAATAAACGATTTCATTGTTTCAAATCCACATCTTCTCCATAGACAATATCCAGTTCCATCTATGATTAATTATATACTTAATTTTAAAAATGAATGTTTTCAACGTGGATCATCTGATGCGTGAAGAAAAAAAATGGAATATATATTTATTTATGTGTGCACTAGTCGTCACACAAAGTGGAAAATTCACCCACTCCATGACAAACTCCTCCATGTATGGAATATATATATATATATATATATATATATATATATATATATATATATATATATATATATATATATATATATATATATATATTGCTAATCCAGATCAGCAACTTAATTGGGTCATACCACTATTTCTTCTAGGACAGACTTCTCGCGGTTCCTGTCAGCTCGTAGTCTTGCTACTTCTTCATCCTGTTCTTCAATAATACTCTTCTCTGGTTCTTCTTCTTCTTCACTTCCGAATAACTCACTTATCGAAGAATGAAGAATTTCCTTAAAAAAGTAATGGATAAAAATAAGTGGAGTAATCTAAATTTGTGAAAAAGTAAAATGTGACCACAAATGACCCTATCTTAAGGGGCACCTAGGTACGAATACATCACAGATAATAATGACGAAGATTCTCTCCGTGTCCCTGTACGCCCTACCACATGACCGATTCAAGTCGCTAATTAGACTGTGAGTGAACTGAATACAATATGTACTATTGATACCCCAAACTAGTTGGTGTAAAAGAAGACATACAATGACGAGGAACTTGTAATCTACACGATGCGGGAGGTCTAGACGAGATCGATAGGAATGAAGGATTAGTTCATCCGAGGACGACGAGTGAAAAAGACAATCAAAATCAACAAAATGAGTATTTTTATAATTTCCCTATGTATGAGAGAATGAACTCTCAGCTCTTAATCAATCAGCATGAAAATAACCAATAAAATTATATATATATATATATATATATATATATATATATATATATATCCTTAGAAATCACCTTTAAGGTCAACAGCTAAGTTATCTAATAGTATCGCTCTATAAAAACATGCGCTTTTATATTCAAGAGTTTGTCAGTTGTTTTATGAAGTTACTTTTTTTTTTACTATAATTGTATTGAGTTTCATATTATTTTTCTATAGTGTATGAATTATTTAGTATATGTTCTTATTAATTTTTTGTAATCTTCCCTACGAATATCGATAATTTTACTTCAATGTTGCATGTTATACTGTGTCCAAGTGTCAACCGTATTGTCGGCAGTGTTTCCAATAAAAACTTATATATATATATATATATATATATATATATATATATATATATATATATATATATATATATATATATATATATATATATATATATATATATATATATATATATATATATATATATATATATATATAAAACTTATATATATAATTAAATAATCAAGGTTTGTAAATAACATGCGGAACCACTGGTGATAACGGTGTATTCCGCTAACAATCGCAGTAACAATCATTCGGTAAAACCGGCCCTTATTATTTCATCTTAATTCTTCACTCAACAAAGTGGAGGAATAATTAAATCAAGCTACTCATATTCAGCGGTAATACAACGAAAGAGTAGGTGGTTTGGAATGGGAAGTTCAATTCGAGCGTGGTTAGCAAGTTCCATTGGGACACTGCGTTCGTACCCTAGCAACAGCGCGGTGGCAGAATAAGCACAGCTATAGGTGACCTATTTTATACCCTTCCAGAAGAACAGACTCAGAGTAAACAGATTTAGTTCTCGACTATTTCTGAATAAAAGTTTGTTTCAAAGTAAAGAACAGGGTTTAATTAATAATTAATTAAAATTGGTGGAGGTGCCGGGTTTATATCGCCTACGTTCAAATTTAATTTAAGTTTTCCAAGTGGCAGTTTTACGAATCTTATGGGTATTAATTCGCTGACTATCAGTTAAAGGTACTAAAATAACATATGTTACTAAGGGTGATAACACATTAATCCGATAATTATTGCTAATCCACTAACTATCATTTCGTAAAACTGGGTCTAAGAAGGCTAAGAAGGCTTCTAACTATACAATTCTTGCCGATATCACAAGTATTAAAACAATACAAAAATATGAATAGGCCTACATATCGATGTACACAAAAAAAGTTGGAAACTTTAAAACTTCAAAATGCGTCGCGCACATAAAATATAGCTATATGTATGGTGTGGTGTCTACGCTTGGCTATGCATTTATGGATTAAAAAGGTGAATTGAGTATAAAATGTACCCCAAGGATTCACCCCAGAAGCACATAGTTCATATGATTCACCTGAAGAGATCGGGCCCTGGGGGCGCCCTAATTTGCATTAACATCATTTATACCAACAATGATGAAAAATATCTAAAATTATAATGAGTGAAGGAAAATGTATGAGAACAACTAAACATAGAATCGTTAAGTATCAAGAGACAGCTTTTCCTGAACTTTTAGGTATGAATTGTTAGCGTGATTGATTTTCAGAATCATGATGCCAATATAAGCTCAAGAAAGAACTTGTTTTTGATAGTGTAGTTTTAGGTTTAAGAGGATCAATTAATATTCTAAGAAAGCATCTGGTCATTTTTTTTTTGTAATAATTACATTTTCTTCGTCCATTTTTTTTTCTGTTTTAACCTCAAACATTTCAATTTTCATTCATTTTCGAAGGCAAAAATGAATAAAATAAATGAAATATAGAATAGATATAACTTGAAACTATTTGAGGAAGTAAAGTAACAGAATAATTAGCTGTTATATGTTTATTGAATACGTATAAGGCACATCTGTCTGATCCTTGTGCATTTATCAAAACAGTTTCATAAAAAACAAAACAATTAAATAATTATGGCACCTAATTATGAAATTGGTTTTCGTGAAAGTATGGTCTTATCTATTTTGACAGTAGGCAACACACGCGAGCATTTGAATAATCACTTGCATATACTTTGTCTAATTGCGTATATACTTAAAAGTGTAACTTAATATTAGTAGATCAGAATGAAATATAAATATTCAATGTAGACATTCTCCTGTCATAAGTTTCAATGCTAAGGCTATACCTGCTAGACATTATTGTAATGTCTAGCATTGGGTGTTATTTTTTTCTAAATTCAAATTAACTTCAATCTTTGATGAAGTAACTGCTGAATAATATACGTTTGATGTCTTTTAGGACATGAACATACAGGCCTATATAAGCTCTCATTGTCCATAGTATTCAGAGTGTGGTGATAATCATATTTTATATAGAGAGTGTATTCTAATCACGAATGGAAGTAGATTTAGATAACTATAAAAATATAACATTTCTGGGACATTTTTTTTAACGGTATTGGATATAAAAATATCAATTCCTAGAAAAACATATCTTTATCATATCTCTTTGATTTATAATCAAAACTGAACTTGAGTCAACTAATTTGAAAAGCATACGGGAAGAAATATAATTTTGAATAAGTAGTATGAAACAGTGTGTATTTTCCCCTCACTATTCAATTAAATGATATTGATCACTAATCTGTGGCAATCGAACAAGTTGTTGAACGGAACTATAAAATACGTGGCATTCTTAATTTTGAATATATTATCGAATAAGTTTGAATTTAGAAAAGCATACTTCTAGTGACGAAATAATACAAACATAATACATTCTTGCATGTCTCACTTTACTTCAACTATGGACATATTAATATATTGCACATTTCACTTAACATTATCATTTTTCACATATGACATAATTTTTTTCACTTAGTTAATAGGTTTCAAAATGATAATTACTGTCGTTTGTTCGTTTCTATGATTGCACAAATATTTTCTCACTTCTTTCCAATTACTAAAATTACATATTTTATTACGAAACACTACTATTATCAATATCAAGTTGACCTTAATTGCATTTTAGTTCTCTTCAGGTACATGTAAATAATTTTATTTCATGTTTTATAATAACGTTACAGATAATAGTAGAAACGTTTTAAGTAGCATTGTGTTATACATACACACGACCGTCTTCAAGAATGATGAGTGATCTGAACTCAATGTCTAGTAAAAATATGAAAATACGTGACTAAGGGTTTAAATTTTATACATTAAGGGGCAATGGGAGTCGATTTAGCGGAATATCAGTATTTTGGTGAAAACTTTTGAACGATATGAGATTTCATAATTCTGATTAAGATCAAAGATATATATTTTCAATATCTTCAAGATGGTGTTGGTAATAGTTTTTTTTAAAATAATATCGAAACTTGATACAAAATCATTGTTCCCCAAGTCTATGGATGGAAGATTAGATCGTTTGAACGGGGCACTACAAGGGCGATTTTACCACCCCAAAGAATAATGAAAATATGATAACTTATTTAACAAACAAATCTTAAATAAAGAAGTAATTTCAGGGTTAGAAAACAATTCAAACATTCACAGTGGGGAGAAAAAATCTTGAACCTTCTCATTATCTTGATCTTCTTCTTCTTCTTCTTCTTCTTGAAATCTTCTTCCATATCTCTTTTTCTTTGTTCTTGTATTATTAACAAAATTCACATAATTATCTAATAAGTATTCAGTAATATCAAGTATAAAGTAATCAAGTATATAATATTAAGTGATAGTTATCTATCTCATATCGCATATGCCTAATTGTCACGCGTAAACGGCTATAAAATGATTGTTTAGCCGTATACGCGTGACAAATACCCTATATAAGATGAATAGTTTCTAAATGTAGCATCTTGGAGGTATTGGAAATACCTGTGTTTCATCTCCATATTAATTTTGATATCTCATACCATTCAAAAGTTATCACAAAAACCGGTCTTCCACTAAATCGACTTCCGTGAACTCAACTTTACCGTTTTAAGGGGGTGCATGCACGGTGTAATTAAATAAAAAGTAAAACTCCAAATGCTTTCTAATCAATATGACATTTCATATATGTGAATTCATTCAGTTTTAAGATACTACGTAAATGAATACCTAGAATGTGATTATATTCATTGACGTATTATCGTAAAATAGATTGAATTCACAAAAATACAATGTCTCATTGATTGAAGAGCATAAAATTATCTTGGAATTGATGTAGGCCTACTTAGGGCCCATATTACCAAAAATAAAAATGTGTTAATTAAGCTAATTGATCAATTGCAGTACAGAAATAACATTGGTAACCAAGGGTTACAACAATCTAATCCACTGATTATCGCTTAATCAACAAATTTATCATTCGTTATACCGGTGTCGCAGGGACCCTATACCCCCGTGTTCTAGTACCCCCCGGTATTCCAGCTCTAGTGTTGTGATACCCCCCCGGTAATTGATCCCTAGTGTACAACTACCTCCCCCAGGGATCCTATACCCCCTAATCGAAACCTGTTTTCTGTGAGAGGGGGTATTAGAACACTAGAGATGGTTTACCCTATAACTTTATTCGTGATTTAAGTTAAAGGGGGGTATCTGAGCCCCAGGGATGGTTTACCCTATATCTGTTATTCGTGATTTTAGTTGAGGGGGGTATCTCAGCGCTAGGGATGGTTTACCCTATAGCTGTAATTCGTGATTTGAGTTAAAGGGGGTATCTGAGCCCCAGGGATGGTTTACCCTATAGCTGTTATTCGTGATTTTAGTTGAGGGGGGTATCTCAGCCCTAGGGATGGTTTACCCTATAGCTGTTATTCGTGATTCAAGGCAAAGGGGGGGTATCTCAGCACTAGGGATGGTTTACCCTATAGCTGTAATTAGTGATTTGAGTTGAAGGGGGGTATCTGAGCCCCGGGGATGGTTTACCCTATAGCTGTAATTCGTGATTTGAGTTGAAGGGGGGTATCTCAGCCCTAGGGATAGTTTACCCTATAGCTGTTATTCGTGTTTCAAGGCAAAGGGGGGTATGTCAGCACTAGGGATGGTTTACCCTATAGCTGTAATTAGTGATTTGAGTTAAAGGGGGGTATCTGAGCCCCAGGGATGGTTTACCCTATAGCTGTAATTCGTGATTTGAGTTGAAGGGGGGTATCTGAGCCCCAGGGATGGTTTACCCTATAGCTGTGATTCGTGATTTGAGTTGAAGGGGGGTATCTCAGCCCTAGGGATGGTTTACCCTATAGCTGTTATTCGTGATTCAAGGCAAAGGGAGGTATCTCAGCACTAGGGATGGTTTACCCTACAGCTGTAATACGTGATTTGAGTTAAAGGGGGGTATCTGAGCCCCAGGGATGGTTTACCCTATAGCTGTAATTCGTGATAGAGTTGAAGGGGGGTATCTGAGCCCCAGGGATGGTTTACCCTATAGCTGTAATTCGTGATTCAAGGCAAAGGGGGGTATCTCAGCCCTAGGGATGGTTTACCCTATAGCTGTAATACGTGATTTGAGTTGAAGGGGGGTACCTGAGCCCCAGGGATGGTTTACCCTATAGCTGTAATTCGTGATTTGAGTTGAAGGAGGGTATCTCAGCCCTAGGGATGGTTTACCCTACAGCTGTAATTCGTGGTTTGAGTTGAAGGGGGGTACCTGAGCCCCAGGGATGGTTTACCCTATAGCTGTAATTCGTGATTTGAGTTGAAGGAGGGTATCTCAGCCCTAGGGATGGTTTACCCTACAGCTGTAATTCGTGGTTTGAGTTGAAGGGGGGTATCTCAGCACTAGGGACGGTTTACCCTATAGCTGTAATTCGTGATTTGAGTTGAGGGGGGTATCTGAGCCCCAGAGAGGGTTTACCCTATAGCTGTTATTCGTGATTTTAGTTGAGAGGGGTATCTCAGCACTAGGGATGGTTTACCCTATAGCTGTAATTCGTGATTTGACTTGAGGGGGGTATCTGAGCCCCAGAGAGGGTTTACCCTATAGCTGTTATTCGTGATTTTAGTTGAGAGGGGTATCACAGCACTAGGGATGGTTCACCCTATAGCTGTAATTCGTGATTCGAGTTGAAGGAGGGTATCTCAGCACTAGGGATGGTTTACCCTATAGCTGTAATTCGTGATTTGAGTTAAAGGGGGGTATCTCAGCCCCAGGGATGGTTTGCCCTATAGCTGTTATCCGTTATTTTAGTCAAAGGGGGTATCTCAGCACTAGGGATGGTTTCTCCTATAGCTGTTATTCGTGATTTGAGCTAAAGGAGTGTATCTCAGCACTAGGGATGGTTTACCCTATAGCTGTAATTCGTGATTTGAGTTAAAGGGGGGTATCTCAGCCCCAGGGATGGTTTACCCTATAGCTGTTATTCGTGATTTTAGTTGAGAGGGGTATCTCAGCACTAGGGATGGTTTACCCTATAGCTGTAATTCGTGATTTGAGTTGAAGGAGGGTATCTCAGCCCTGGGGATGGTATACCCTATAGCTGTAATTCGTCATTTGCGTTGGTGGGGGGGGGTATCTCAGCCCTAGGGATGGTTCACCCTATAGCTGTTATTCCTGATTCAAGGCAAAGAGGGGTATCGCAGCACTAGGGATGGTTTACCCTATAGCTGTAATTCGTCATTTGCGTTGGTGGGGGGGGGGGGGTTCTCAGCCCTAGGGATGGTTCACCCTATAGCTGTCATTCCTGATTCAAGGCAAAGGGGGGTATCGCTGCACTAGGGATGGTTCACCCCATAGCTGTAATTCGTGATTTGAGTTGAAGGGGGGCATCTCAGCACTGGGGATGGTTCACCCTATAGCTGTCATTCCTGATTCAAGGCAAAGGGGGGTATCGCTGCACTAGGGATGGTTCACCCTATAGCTGTAATTCGTGATTTGAGTTGAAGGGGGGTATCTTAGCACTAGGGATGGTTCACCCTATAGCTGTATTCGTCATTTGCGTGGGGGGGGGGGGGGGGGGACAAAAGGAGGCCGCCTCTTTCACTGGCGTGACTATTCTTGAACAAAGACGAGTGAGAGTTCACCATTGGACTTCTTGAAATGTTTGGTATAGATTGATGGAATTATGAAGACACGTATATATTTTGTGAGAACGTATAAGGAAATGAGAATGTAACATAATTGTGGCTGAATATTCATGATATCTCTGTGCGAACATAGTATCTTATAATTGTTGAGCATCAGAATACTTATATCGAAGAAACTATTGAATCGATAGAATACTAGCTTTATTTGACATTGCGATGCTAATATTATTGATGAATAATGATATTCGAGTTCATGTTACGATATATTGACATAAATTGACTTGCACTGACATGCGTATGTGGACAGCTAAGGGGTGAACAGTCCCTAGGGCTGAGATACCCCCCTTTACCACGAATAAAGAATATCAGCTATATGGTACACCATCCCTCGGGCTCAGGTACCCCCCTCCAACTCAAATCACGAATAACATCTACAGGGTAAACCATCTCTAGTGCTGAGATACCCCCTATTGACTTGAATCACGGATGACAGCTATAGGGTAAACCATCCCTAGGGCCGGGATACCCTCCTTTGGCTCGAATCACGAATAACAGCTATAGGGTAAACCATCCCTAGTGCTGAGATACCCCCTGTTAACTCAAATCACGAATAACAGCTATAGGGTAAACCATCCCCAGTGCTGAGATACCCCCCTTTGACTTGAATCACGAATTACAGCTGTAGGGTAAACCATCCCTAGGGCTGAGATACCCTCCTTCGGCTTGAATCACGAATAACAGCTATAGGATAAACCATCCCTAGTGCTGAGATACCCCCTTTGACTTGAATAACGAATAACAGCCATAGGGTAAACCATCCCTAGGGCTGAGATACCCCCTTTAACTCAAATCACGAATTACAGCTATAGAGTAAACCATCCCCAGTGCTGAGATACCCCCCTTTAACTCAAATCACGAATAACAGCTATAGGGTAAACCATCCCTAGTGCTGAGATACCCAATTGACTCGAATAACGAATAACAGCTATAGGGTAAACCATCCCTAGGGCTGAGATACCCTTCTTTGGCTTGAATCACGAATAACAGCTATAGGGTTAACCATTCCTAGTGCTGAGATACCCCCTTTGACTTGAATAACGAATTACAGCTGTAGGGTAAACCATCCCTAGGGCTGAGATACCCTCCTTCGGCTTGAATCACGAATAACAGCTATAGGGTAAACCATCCCTAGTGCTGAGATACCCCCTTCGACTTGAATAACGAATAACAGCCATAGGGTAAACCATCCCTAGGGCTGAGATACCCCCTTTACCTCAAATCACGAATCACAGCTATAGAGTAAACCATCCCCAGTGCTGAGATACCTCCCTTTAACTCAAATCACGAATAACAGCTATAGGGTAAACCATCCCTAGTGCTGAGATACCCCCCTTTAACTCAAATCACGAATAACAGCTATAGCGTAAACCATCCCTAGTGCTGAGGTACCCCCCTTTAACTCAAATAACGAATTACAGCTATAGGGTAAACCATCCCTGGGGCTCAGGTACCCCCCTTTAACTCAAATCACTAATTACAGCTATAGGATAAACCATCCCTAGGGCTGAGATACCCCCTTTAACTCAAATCACGAATCACAGCTATAGAGTAAACCATCCCCAGTGCTGAGATACCTCCCTTTAACTCAAATCACGAATAACAGCTATAGGGTAAACCATCCCTAGGGCTGAGATACCCCCCTTTAACTCAAATCACGAATAACAGCTATAGCGTAAACCATCCCTAGTGCTGAGGTACCCCCCTTTAACTCAAATAACGAATTACAGCTATAGGGTAAACCATCCCTGGGGCTCAGGTACCCCCCTTTAACTCAAATCACTAATTACAGCTATAGGATAAACCATCCCTAGGGCTGAGATACCCCCTTTAACTCAAATCACGAATCACAGCTATAGAGTAAACCATCCCCAGTGCTGAGATACCTCCCTTTAACTCAAATCACGAATAACAGCTATAGGGTAAACCATCCCTAGGGCTGAGATACCCCCCTTTAACTCAAATCACGAATAACAGCTATAGCGTAAACCATCCCTAGTGCTGAGGTACCCCCCTTTAACTCAAATAACGAATTACAGCTATAGGGTAAACCATCCCTGGGGCTCAGGTACCCCCCTCTAACTCAAATCACTAGTTACAGCTATAGGGTAAACCATCCCTAGGGCTGAGATACCCCCTTTAACTCAAATCACGAATTACAGCTATAGGGTAAACCATCTCCAGTGCTGAGATACCCCCTTCGACTTGAATAACGAATAACAGCTATAGGGTAAACCATCCCCAGTGCTGAGATACCCCCTTCGACTTGAATAACGAATAACAGCTATAGGGTAAACCATCCCTAGGGCCGGGATACCCTCCTTTGGCTCAAATCACGAATAACAGCTATAGCGTAACCATCCCTAGGGCCGGGATACCTTCCTTTGGCTCAAATCACGAATAACAGCTATAGGGTAAACCATCCCTAGTGCTGAGATACCCCCTTCGACTTGAATAACGAATAACAGCTATAGGGTAAACCATCCCTAGTGCTGAGATACCCCCTTCGACTTGAATAACGAATAACAGCCATAGGGTAAACCATCCCTAGGGCTGAGATACCCCCTTTAACTCAAATCACGAATCACAGCTATAGAGTAAACCATCCCCAGTGCTGAGATACCTCCCTTTAACTCAAATCACGAATAACAGCTATAGGGTAAACCATCCCTAGTGCTGAGATACCCCCCTTTAACTCAAATCACGAATAACAGCTATAGCGTAAACCATCCCTAGTGCTGAGGTACCCCCCTTTAACTCAAATAACGAATTACAGCTATAGGGTAAACCATCCCTGGGGCTCAGGTACCCCCCTTTAACTCAAATCACTAATTACAGCTATAGGATAAACCATCCCTAGGGCTGAGATAACCCCTTTAACTCAAATCACGAATCACAGCTATAGAGTAAACCATCCCCAGTGCTGAGATACCTCCCTTTAACTCAAATCACGAATAACAGCTATAGGGTAAACCATCCCTAGGGCTGAGATACCCCCCTTTAACTCAAATCACGAATAACAGCTATAGCGTAAACCATCCCTAGTGCTGAGGTACCCCCCTTTAACTCAATAACGAATTACAGCTATAGGGTAAACCATCCCTGGGGCTCAGGTACCCCCCTTTAACTCAAATCACTAATTACAGCTATAGGATAAACCATCCCTAGGGCTGAGATACCCCCTTTAACTCAAATCACGAATCACAGCTATAGAGTAAACCATCCCCAGTGCTGAGATACCTCCCTTTAACTCAAATCACGAATAACAGCTATAGGTAACCATCCCTAGGGCTGAGATACCCCCCTTTAACTCAAATCACGAATAACAGCTATAGCGTAAACCATCCCTAGTGCTGAGGTACCCCCCTTTAACTCAAATAACGAATCACAGCTATAGGGTAAACCATCCCTGGGGCTCAGGTACCCCCCTCTAACTCAAATCCCTAGTTACAGCTATAGGGTAAACCATCCCTAGGGCTGAGATACCCCCTTTAACTCAAATCACGAATTACAGCTATAGGGTAAACCATCCCCAGTGCTGAGATACCCCCTTCGACTTGAATAACGAATAACAGCTATAGGGTAAACCATCCCCAGTGCTGAGATACCCCCTTCGACTTGAATAACGAATAACAGCTATAGGGTAAACCATCCCTAGGGCCGGGATACCCTCCTTTGGCTCAAATCACGAATAACAGCTATAGCGTAAACCATCCCTAGGGCCGGGATACCTTCCTTTGGCTCAAATCACGAATAACAGCTATAGGGTAAACCATCCCTAGTGCTGAGATACCCCCTTCGACTTGAATAACGAATAACAGCTATAGGGTAAACCATACCCAGTGCTGAGGTACCCCCCTTTAACTCAAATAACGAATAACAGCTATAGGGTAAACCATCCCTGGGGCTGAGATACCCCCCTTTAACTCAAATCACGAATTACAGCTATAGGGTAAACCATCCCTAGTGCTGAGATACCCCCTTCGACTTGAATAACGAATAACAGCTATAGGGTAAACCATCCCTAGGGCTGAGATACCCCCTTTAACTCGAATCACGGATAACAGCTATAGGGTAAACCATCCCTAGTGCTGAGATACCCCCTTCGACTTGAATAACGAATAACAGCCATAGGGTAAACCATCCCTAGGGCTGAGATACCCCCTTTAACTCAAATCACGAATCACAGCTATAGAGTAAACCATCCCCAGTGCTGAGATACCTCCCTTTAACTCAAATCACGAATAACAGCTATAGGGTAAACCATCCCTAGTGCTGAGATACCCCCCTTTAACTCAAATCACTAATTACAGCTATAGGGTAAACCAACCCTAGTGCTGAGGTACCCCCCTTTGACTCAAATAACGAATAACAGCTATAGGGTAAACCATCCCTGGGGCTGAGATACCCCCCTTTAACTCAAATCACGAATTACAGCTATAGGGTAAACCATCCCTAGGGCTGAGATACCCCTCTTCAACTCAAATCACGAATCACAGCTATAGGGTAAACCATCCCTAGTGCTGAGATACCCCCCTTTGACTTGAATAACGAATAACAGCTATAGGGTAAACCATCCCTGGGGCTGAGATACCCCCCTTTAACTCAAATCACGAATAACAGCTGTAGGGTAAACCATCTCTAGGGCTCAGATACCCCCCTCAACTCAAATCACGAATAACAGCTATAGGGTAAACCATCTCCAGGGCTGAGATACCCCCCTTTAACTTAAATCAAGAATAATAACTATAGGGTAAACCATCCCCAGTGCTGAGATACCCCCCTTTAACTTAAATCACGAATAACAGCTATAGGGTAAACCATCTCCAGGGCTGAGATACCCTCCTTTAACTTAAATCAAGAATAATAACTATAGGGTAAACCATCACCAGTGCTGAGATACCCCCTCTCGCTCTTCATAGTCGTCAATGGGGGTATTAGATCACTGGGTAGGTAATCGTACACTAGGGATGGATTACCGGGTAGGTAAACCATCTCTAGTGTACGATTACCGGGGGGTATATGGTCCCTAGTGTTGGTTTCCCGGGGGGTATAAGATCGGGGAGGTAAACCATCACTGTCACACCGGGCCTTATTATTCAATCACACTGTTACATGAAGATAACAAAAAATAGTGACGATTAATTCTCTAGTTTTACAATCACCATGCATGCACCCCCTTAAGTGATATTTTACTGGCATTGAATTAAGAAAAAGTCTCGTATTTACGTCTCTATTCTATATCTTTATCTCCAACCTATGACTTTTCACTTATGAACATTATTCGACGTGTTTGTGTATATATCAAGGCTTACGGTAATTACCGTTCTCTTGGTGATGTTCTTGTGATAGGGGCAAAGGTTTGCGGAGATCCATGGGAAGCTCATCATAGACAACGTGACTCGATGTCTCATCAACTTGTTATGATAAAGTTTAACATCAAAATAGCCAAATAGTTCATTCGTAAATGTTAATGGATTTTCGACGCTGTAAGAAGAAGAGATATATTAGCATTTGAATAGAGATCAAAGATAGAGATTTGAATATATATATATATATATATATATATATATATATATATATATATATATATATATATATATATATATATATATATATATATATATATACATATATATACTTATATAAGACTATGGGTCTATATATATATATGTATTTATAGTTATATATAATTATATAGGTTGGAAATTTTTATGATACATAGTATGAAAATAAAACCACGAAAGTACCCACAGAAATATGTTATTGTATGAGCGTACGATCGTACCTCATTTTATCGTACTTGTAAAAACGGAGGTGTATTTTTGGTGCTCCATAAGTCCAACTTGAGCCTAAATATGAATGAACTTGGCATGCACATGTCATCATCTAACTCATCAATGCTGTGACAGTTGGATTTACACATATTTGAGAAAAAACATCTCGAAATTGTGTAAGTGGGGAAAATTTTGAAAAAATATTTTCTTCAAATGAATTCAAAACGGATTAAATGAAGTATACGAGTGATATGTACATAGTTCAAAAGTTATACATGGATCAGATAAACCGTTTTTGATGAAAAAAGTTTGTGTTTTTTCACATCAATTGAAGCTGGATCAACAGGTAAAATCAATTGGATAGTAAATCAATTAAAAAATACTACATGATGAACACGGAGGACTGACTCGGTTCTAGTTCGAAAATCGAGCTGCCAGGTGATCATTGCTTTCGAAGGCATCTTATATTAATATCCCGCTCATCCTAGAACGCATATACTGCGTTCTCACAGTTAATAACAATGTATATAATGCCATTGATTCTGATCAAAAATATAAAATGTTTTAACTAAATCACTATTCATAAACACACACAAAAGACTCTTTATACTTAAAGCTCATGGGTATGACATTTAACTACTATTACTATAATTGCTCTATTTTCAAAACGGTTGTAATTCACATCTTGAAATTCCATTAGAAGAAATGAAAGAGAAATTAATAACGTCTTTTATGACAATATACATCATGGAATGTGATTAATAGGCACATTACCTGTTGGAAAATTCCATTGTTCAACTTGTTATTGAAGTAGTAATGATAATTTATTATATACATTTTTATAGCACTATATCAGTATAATGACATGGCGTTATTGATAATCCAGCATTTTATGAATCAATGAATTGGTAATCAATTGAATTATGTGAACTTAAATATGTACAAAGGCGGTGCAGTTAGAAATATGTTCAAAATATAAGGTATACTTGGATAAGATGAGCCGCCCCCCGGCTTAGTAAATTAAAGAGTCCATGGGAGTCGATTTAGCGGAAAATTAGTTGTTTGGTGATAAATTTCGAACGGTATGAGATATCGGAATTCTAATAGATAGGATACACAGATATTTTCAATACCTTCAAGATGGTGTGGGTAATAACTATATTCATCTCATATCGCTTAATTGTCACGCGTATAGGTTAAACAATGTGTTGTTTCAGCCGTATGCGCGTGACAATGAGGCGATATGAGGAATAAATAAAGTTATTACTCACACAATCTTGAAGGTATAGCAAATATCGATGTTTCCTTTTCATAGGAATTTCGATATCTTATACCGTTCAAAAGTTATCACCAAAAAAATGATATTCCGCTAATCGACTCTCATGGACACATAAGCCATCTCTTCACGAACTGAATTCAAGTAGCGTTGGTTCGTGTCCCGGATAAATCATGGGTTTTTGTAAACACAGATTTATCATCTTCCCAATCGTACAAATCGTCATGAATAAGATGAAACAATGTTCATCTGACAATTACCTACATTTAGTATCACTTGTTTTTTAAATTTTCAGTTCATTTTATTCTCATGTCCAATTCAAATAGAATACATAATTCGACAATAACAATTTTTTTTTTT
This sequence comes from Brachyptera putata, assembly GCA_907164805.1. Taxonomy (NCBI): domain Eukaryota; kingdom Metazoa; phylum Arthropoda; class Insecta; order Plecoptera; family Taeniopterygidae; genus Brachyptera; species Brachyptera putata. The sequence continues at coordinate 4,516,811 of OU015468.1, forward strand.
TTTTTTCAATAACATAGAAACTTGATACAAAATCATTGTTCGCCAATTAGGGCTATGGATGGAAGATTAGATCGTTTGAACGGGGCACCACGAGGGCGATCTTACCACCCCATAAAAACAAAATACGCGTAAAGATTATTGATTGAAAATAAACAATGTGAAGTTTTAATTAAGGATTGTTGAAATATTAGTTTGATAGGAACATAAAATAAACCAATTGATAATTTGAATTTAAATTATATGTAAACTCTGCCACATTATTCGACTAAATAATGACGAGTGACTCAGGTATAGACTTGATTAAATTTGACCATAAGTATATAATGTGCGGTAAACTGTGTTGCCTAAAATATTACCACAGACATTCACTCTGACGTATTTAATAATTTTCGTAAATCAATTTGAATTAGTGCAACCGTCGAAAACCTTTATGCGGTAATATAACTCCGACCATAAACTAATTATATATTATTAGAAAACATGACTGTACTATGACTGACACATCGAGCCCGAAATCAAGTAGGTATGTCAATATATAATAGAGAATATATACGTGAAGTATTAATATATTCCAGGCTTATTTATGATATAAAATTCGAAAAGAAATGTTGGAAAAATTGCACATAAAGAAGTAGGTATATAATGTCAACTCAATATACAGAAAGTATATCCTTAAAGTATGAATAATTTATTCTAGGCATTATTCTAGCACTTTCAAATGAAGAGGATATTGTAATGACACACTGCCAACACTTTTTGAGTGGTTGAACTTGGGATTCACACGAGGGGTTAACATCTCCTGAAATCAGGTGTACACTTGCCCTGAAATCCCCTTAAAATCCGTATGAAATCACTTGAAATCCCCTTGAAATCTCTTGAAATCCGCTGAAATCTCTTGAAACCTTTTGAAATCTCTGAAATCACCTGAAATCAGGTGTACACCAAATTTGCGAGTTGTAAACGCCTCGGGTTCACACAATAGTTCACTCAAATAATCAAGGTACGGAGTTGAATAATTAAAATACGAGTGATAATTCTTCTCAATGTTGAAAAATGGAGTATTCTTTTAATTATCAATAACTATAGGGTACTATATATGATTTTTATTTAATATATATTGGCAAATTTGTATATTTTCCAACGTAGTTAATGTGTAGCTATAAACCTATAACTATTGTTAAAAATAGTTCAACATCAATTAAATATTCAGAAATTCAGTATGACAACCTACTAAACTGTATTAAACGATTTAACCCTGTCTTGATGAATCACTTATACTCAATGTCAATGGATTCAATATATAATAAAAGCTTTCCGTCATGCTTCATTTAATTAACACTATAGGCGAGTCAACGTAAATGTCCCACACAAGCATTGTCTCAAGCTCTTCTTCGGCTGAGAGGCCTACGCTTTGCGTATTACAGTAAAGCATACCTTGGTGCTGTGAATTGTGACTGAAAGGCGTCTCCTTCCCACACATCATTACACCGCCAATCTACCTGTTACCTGCATTAATATGACTCATACTCGAACATTAATATAAATTACTCAATGAAAATAGCAGTTACAATCACTGATGACAGCAATAAACAAGACGACCAAACGATAATTGATAAAAAATAAAAAACATAAAAACAGTTTTATAATTATTTTATTACTTTACACGTAAATAAAAATTATTCACATATAAACATTAATGATAGTTCTGAATGTAGGTTCAAATCAAGGGGATTATATATGAAACAAAACAACTTGGAAGATCCACACTGGCTACACCTTCTTATAGCTTTATTATCTTTAATCTGAATTGATTATTAGCAACGTCAGCATGTTCTGTTACATGAATAGACGAGATACAGAAATGCATCCCACGGTGATCAAAGCTGAATGGAAAAGGGTAATCTTCTTCTCGGGTCATGTACTCTTCTACATCGGGCACATGGTCGGTAGGAGATCATACCATTATAGTCTATGATCATACTACGGTGTAGTGATACCAACACTTATCAGGCTTTAAAACTTTATCATAATATAGAGAAGGTGTACCGACTCCCATACTAATAATATGACAGGTAAGTGTAGTTTGTTGCAGTCAAATCAGAACCAACGGTACCATTTGCCTGTCGCGATTTAGCGGAATCTCTTGTGAACTAGATGTACATAAAAGTCGCTACGGTACTGGTGGCATTGTTAAGCTTACAAAATCTATAATTTTCGTAGAAAACAAATACCACCTCTAATAATAACTTTACTGAGCCGTGTAAAGCAATGTTGAGCATTGTGTTTTTTATATAGTTCGATATAAAAGCGGTAGTTGCGCGAGAGGTAAATGGGACCATGGATTCAGATTCAGAGCTCGGAAATAATTCACTTGGAAGACGCGAGTCGGTACATCTTCTTTATATTATGATAAAGTATGTTTGTATCACTACATCGTGCTCATGCACTATAGGCAAACATAACACCGTTACGTCACAAGTGTTGATTTAATGAACCGAACATCAGACTAGAATTCGTCATTCACATTCTCTATGTATTGAAGATGTCCCAGAAATGATCTGACAACATCGAGTATTATCACATACATGTTGATATGTTGGTACTTGATGACATGCTAATTAGATACTTATTACCTTATTAGCTTATAAATTATTACCGGAATAAGTTGTGTAATTTATATATAATATTGAAACTCATAAATGTAAATGGAGAGAAGAGAAAGATATGGGCAATTCAAGATCGTAATTCACGATTTTTCTGGCACCATAATACTCGTCATTTCAGAGTAACTCTCAGCTTCATTGTGGAGTCTTTTTTTTTCGCCTAAAATCTTGAATTTTATCTTGGTTTTACTTTTAAAGTCAGTTCATTTCACACTAAAATCTGATCACAGTTGTTATTGTGGTAAACAACATTGTAGTGCATACTTTGTAATTACATAAACTATCGACGAACTTGTACAATCTCCAGTTGAATTACAGTTAAGGTTAATCTCAGATTAATTTCGATTAAATGGGTATTTTGTAAGTCTAGTATAGTCATGATGCAAACGAAGGATTCTCACTGAAGGTTTCTATAAATGGCCCATTACTCGACAAGAAGATGTACAAAAACGATAGAGACCTTGCAAATATGGGAACAATAATACGATGATGAAATCAAATTTACTTAGCTGTTACACGCTTGTTTAATTCAGTGCATACATTAGGCGCATTCTATTCCTTTATAAATAGCATCTATAAATGTCAGAAAATGTTACGTATTTCACGCAATGGGGGAATTATTACGTTATAACGTTATCACACTAATCCGCGGGCTCCATTAGGTACGTAAAGTTGACCTACAATGTAGAGTTTTACGTTGCGATGAAAACAAATAAGTTATATATTTATTTTTTGAATTTGGACTCTTTAAAAGATTGTTAAAGGGGATCACAGCGTAGCAGTTTCAGCGTCAACATAATAACTTGAATCAAATAAAATATTTTAGTAACTTTCCGTAAGTAAATAAATATATTGTGGTGAAATTGCTGATACCATAGACGGAACGTCTATGCTTATACCGGCAGATATAATCATATATTTTAATACATATAAAGATATATATATATATATATATATATATATATATATATATATATATATATATATATATATATATGTGGTAAATTTGTCATAATCGATATCATCCTAATTTCGAAAATTATTTCCTAAAGATTCTGTTTCAAATCAAATCTATCAAAAAATTGACCTGACGCATAAAATTGTTACATTAAAATTAAATAAACACTCCTAAAAAGTATGAAATTACACGGATATTGATCACAGTCAGCCATCTTTTGAGGTCACAGGTGAGGGCACCAACCTTGACCACTAACCCCCAACGAGGGAGGTCGCGATTTTTGAACAGTTTCAAATCATACCATCATATATATATATATATATATATATATATATATATATATATATATATATATATATATATATATATATGTGTCTAATTGCTATTTGCTTATAATTGAAATACAATAATTTTATCATGCATTTTTCCTATCGGCACACAATAAAATACGGAATAATTCGAAAGTATACACAGAATTTACATGGTCATCCATCTTCAATATGAAAAGCTATCATGAATGAATGATTTTCTCTACTAGCAGAGAAGTATCTTCCGGACTACTGACGATTCATGATAAAGGTTTGTATGATATTACAAATCATCAGTATTTTACGATCCTTGGTGTAGTAAAAATAGAAGGGAAAAATATATTATTTCACTATAATCTAGTATATTTGATCTTTTAACATGTCATGGTGTTCCACTCATGGCATTTTATACAAGTATTTTAACCTAACTGCATCTTTTAAATATTCACAATAATTTCGTATTTGTGATTCGTAATGATTTATGATCATTACACCTGTAAAAAATGTCATGCCTGTTGATATTTTCATTAGGTTAACTGTCCATTTACATTATGTAAATTTTACATTCCTTTGTCACATCGTTTGGACGAGAATGGGATTTTTAAAAATAACATCGAAATTTTATACAAAATCAATGTTCCACAATCAAGGCTACGGATGAAAGGTAATATCGTTTGGTAGATGAACCACAAGGGGTGAATTTCCAAGGAGAATGATTGAATATAAGAAGAATCATTTAACAGACAATAAAATTGAGGTAATAATTTCAGAGATAGGAAAACAATTCTAAATTCATATTAGGAAGATAACATTTTGAATCTTTTCACTACCGTTAACTTGATATTAATTTTTTTCAATGCCACTCAAGCCGACCCCACCAACAGTCCAACAGCTAGGCTATATTTGGGGGTACTTGAACTTCATTTTCTTCTTATTTTCGATTCTTTTTTCTTTTTTCTCCTTTGTTCTCCCTCAAAGAGTGAAAATTAAATTAATAAAGGAATAAAATCATCTTGGCGAAAATTTTCTCCAGTTGATCGAGAAAAACAACACTTTGACAAGAAAACTCATCACTACGAAAATAATAATTTCCCAATTTTTAAACGCTGCTCAAAATTTAATTAGAGGATTATACTGATGTTTTTTTCAGAATAATGCGTAGATAGATGAATTAATGAAATAGTGTGAATGTGCTAAGTGAAAATAATCAGAAATAGTAATTATTCAAAGGTACAACTACAACTCAAATAAATCCAACAAACAAATTCCTTCCCATTATCATTTCAATTTTCGATTGCAGTAGTCTAGACATGTCCGATCACAATGACAATTTAATTTTCTTTCTATATATTACCCGCTTAATATTAACAAAAGCACAGATGATTAGTGACTATCTCAATGCTAGATAGATATATGTAGGTGTGTTAAGATCCTATATGCATTGTCTCTCCCTCTCCCTCTCCCCCAGTTAAATCGATGAATGATGATCTGTCCTTGTTCCCCCTCCCAGCATCACCTACAGCTATCTCGGGCGTCGCGAGGTTAAAAGTAACAGAAGAATGTGACGCCCTTTAATGACGAGATGGGGTAGTTAAAATAATATTATAATGCCATTCGATCAACTAGCGATTTATGTGCTTGCTGCAAGTTGTAAGCAAGGTGTTAATGGAACACGACAATAGGAGATAGGGTTTTAGATGAATAAGATGATTGTAAATATCAAGGCATTATAGAAAATAGGATAGCTCGGAAGTAAGTGGCATTGAAAAAGGTCAGAATTTCCTGTTGTATGATATTATTTGAAATCAATACTCCAAGAGGTGACTCAACATATTCAATATTATTACATAATCAATTATACAGTTGGCTTCTCTATAAATATTTGATTCAATTACATAGGATTTATGGCAATTCTGTTGCTCTCTTTCATCTAATCGTTTTGTTGCATTTTATACCTCGACATTTTGAACGTGTGTTCCACAGGCCATGCAGAATAGCATATAGTATAAATAGTATATGTATGGTTTTGGTACAAAAATCGGTTGTACCAATTGGTGTACACCTGATTTCAGGTGATTGCAGAGATTTCAGGGGATTTCAAGAGATTTCAGGGATTTCAAGGGGATTTCAATGGGGTTTCATGGCACGTGTACACCTGATTTCAGTAGTTGGTAACCCTTCAACCCTGTTATCATTTACGACAATCCTGATTTCATTTTATCATATTTTGTACTCAAATATGTTCTAATTAGGCTTTCGCTATGATATAATTAATTACATCTCTCAAATATTTCAATTCCTTCTGAAGTCAACTGAATGAAGTGCATGTCACTGACGACGGTCGTGGCTTCTCTTCTTTTCCCCTTCTTGCTCTATTCCGAGGAGACATCTCGACGCTTGTGCAGATAACTGATCTTGTTGGTGAATACAATATTTGCGTGATTAGCCGGTCAAACGCAGACTCACTCGACTTGGCGTCCAATTCCAACGAGATCCACACTTGGAGATTAAACCACTCAATGTGATTATAATTCCAACTCCATTGAACAATATATGTACACACACTATATATATATATATATATATATATATATATGCAATTCCTCAAACTTTAGCATTCGGTATCATAACTGATTTTTTATTATATTCGTTCTTCATCGTTATATCATCTCGATATGTTTTATAATCAAATCATTCGTTGATTCCGGCATTCATATTATTCTCAATTTCCATTTTATAAATATAATTTCTAGATTTTTTTTCAAATTGTTGATGTATCAATACTTCTAATTTTTCACAGCGATTGGCAGTGATATTAATGTGATTGCTGTTATTGTTTTAATTTTGTTAGATGAGCGTAGCGAAGACATCCATTCCACATACCGAGAAAATTCAGGTCTCGTCTTCATGTATTTTTTATTTCATTTTTTTGTAGTCGACATACAGGTCAGTAGAAAAGAACTGACTCGAAACATTTTCTGAAGATTGTTGACATACCAGAATAGGATGTAATTGTTTTTAGAGAAATCCGTAGAATAGTTTTCTCTGGACAATTTGATCAATTTCGGAAAGCCTGGAGGTGAAGTATCTTCAAACTGAGACTTGTGGCCGAACCGTCATTCAGGAGACCGGGGTTCGATTCCCGCCATGGTTGATCTTCCTGACAGGGATTTCGTGGTTTTCCTCTTTCGTTCAGGCACAGACAAAGGAAGCGACTATCCAAAAACACCTAATAAAATAACCTTTCATGTCATCATCTCATATATCATTCACTGACGCCAATAGATCGTATAGTCATCAATAGAGTTAATAAAAGAAGTATTTTCAAAAAAAAATCTTTAAAGCTCTACAATTCCTACTGAATAAAAGAACAGCTATAATTTTGAATTATGAATTTCAAAGCCAATTCATTAATAGTATACATTTGATTAAATAAGGATGAAAAGATTGGTCGTATTATAAGTATGCAACAGGTTTCATCATCTAAATATCAACAGGCTGCATGCCAGGATTATTGCTATGTACGATATCGTCGACATCGTCGATATAAATATAATCCTAGCTGCAGACAGTGTTTTTGAGCGTTTGAAGACATCTAAAGTCTATAGATGTAGATTGTTCTGACAATATATTATTTCATGGACCACAGAACTTATCTACCAAGCCGGTTATATGGTTGTATCTTATATGGCTATAACTTATACGGTTATATTATTCTATTAGACTACGGTGAACCAAAAATCAGCACGATTATGATTGTATACTTTGGAATCGAACCCCGGATTCCTCATTAATGGTTCAGTGCACTAGCACTTGAACTATAAACAAGTAATCTTAAGAAAATCAAAGCTGTCACTGTCATAATACTTGATTTATTAATTGCTATGCATAAATTGCAATCTGCTAGAAGCAAACGTACTCTATAGCTTTAGTCTATGAAGTATTTGCAATTCATGTGTACAAATTAACAAATGAAAGAATACTATATTATATATATCTCATTTTTAAAATGAGTCCGATATAGACCTGAGTATAAAAACGATATTTTTAATGAGGTGTGGGAGGTGTGTGTAACCTTTGGTGTTGCAATGATTACAATATTATATTATTACACTTCGGTGTACTTCGTTCTACTTTGACAGACCAACACCCTCGACCGTTAATCCCAGTCGATAAAAAGAAACGTTCGATCGAATCGCACTTGAGTCAAGTACGTATACACATAATCCAAATCACACTAGTGTTGCACCAATTGGTTTATATGCTACGTGAGAGAAATGGAACACTACTACAAAGTACGCTTTGATTTCGAATTATACGTACATTTATGACGTCATTAGGGAGACAAAAGACAATCGATCACGCTTCTATCAATTGCATGTCTTGTCTATATCTTTGACCACTTCCTCGGAGCCTTGGCATTTTCAAAGAAATTGGCCAATTGAAATCTAAACAGCCAATCAACTGAGTGGATTGAGAATGTACAGAGATGCGGTTTGAATTGCAATAATATGTTATTGTAGAATAATAATTGTATGATGTTATATTATTATAAATACGCCTACAACTTTTATAAATAACGGTAGCTTTAGTGAATAATTATAACAGGGTATGTAAGTTGTAACTTTTATTAACCGCAATGATAGTTTTTGCTATTATTTTTATTCGGATAATCGAGATATTGAATTATTTTTCGTGCTCGAAGTTCGATAGACACTTTGTCATTATTTGTATGACAAAAAGTACACATTTTTACTGGATATATATTTTCAAGGCTTAATATTAGAATATTATTTCTGAAAGCACGGAAGTGAATTTACATAATTTAAATAATACATCCACTTTAATTACCGACCTTATCTTCTACATGGTACCTATTTAAACAGTTAGAATGAAGTACTGTATAACTAGGTAAATTAAAAAAAATAGAGACGTAAATTAAAATAAAGTTCAGAAAAATCAGAAAACTGGAGAAATTAGAGATAATGATATAACTGTTATACCGCTAGTTATATCATTATTTTTCTAGATGCTCATTTTTTTTTTGTTTTTTTTTTATTAATTTCATTTCATCATTTTTTATATAATATTTGACCTACATATTTTATTTCAATTTTCCATGGAAATAGGGAATGCTAGATTTCACCCATTTTTCAAACTTGAAATCGTATAGAAAAATGAAAACCTATACTTTTCAGTCATGAAAATCACTGTCATGAAAATGTAAGCTTATAGATGTAAGAAATATTGCCTGGACATGTAATCTACACAAACGCGATAGCGGCTATGCGTTGCAGATACAATAACTGTGATCATGCACTATTCATTATTCAATATTTAACAGGAAAACGTTAATAAACAATACTTTCGCTCTTCAATCATATTATTTCTGTGTTCTTTTTGATAGGAATGCACGCGTATAACACATGGCACGCTGCCCATTGATGCTGAGTAGGTAAACGGTGCAATAATCACGTAATAACTTGATTAATTCAATACGGTATCATAGTTCATTACTAGGAAAACGCATTATGTGTTTCCGCGTTGATGGATGAGCTAGTAAGAATGAAATTGAATGCTTTCAAACATTTAGTCAGCAGAGTCAAAGAATAGTTATGTAAATGATAAATTGAGATGAATTGATTGAGTATATTTTCGAATAGAAATTAAATTAGAGATATAATCTAATATCGATAGATGTATGCATCGTATATATTTTTTTCTCGTCTAGAGCATTCAAAAGTATATCAAGTTGATATTTTGACTTCACTCAGATTGAAAATCATATATTTTCTCATTCCAGTTGATTTTATTCGTAGACTATTGAAAGGAATATAATATTAAATGTAAAATAATATTACATGTAATTTTATACTATCATATGAAATGTGTATAATTATATACACCTTAAGATCCGAACAATTAGATCCCACCCTCCTGTTTTATTCATCACTGATTCTAATTAATTTCTTCAATAATAAAGAAGGCCTTGTTTTAATCGTTCCTAATTAATTGGTGACACGTGACGCTTGGATTTAATTGGTATCTCAGCTTTGAGCGATGTAAATAACTTATATTATAAATGTTGTTACATCAAAAAGGCTGATCTCATTTGAGCGAGCGTTCGGAATAATGTGTATCATCGTTATACTAAAAGTACGTGAAAATTAGATTCTTTCGAAGGAAATATTTTCACGAATTTTCTCCTCTGGGTTATTCTTATGAGGTTTCGAAACTTGGAAATGAGTTTTCTCAGAAGTGGAGCAACCGATTGGGCATCAAAACTACACAGGATCGAATTAGATGAGGACACTTCTGTATGCCAAGTTCAACTGAATTTGTATTTTCGTTTGACCTGTGGAGCGCGAACAACAAAACATGTTTTCCTAGTACGGTGAAATTGAGCCTATGTAATTTGAGCCCATGTAGGCCTATTTATTTTCATTTTTTTGATGCGGAAAAACACATTGACAGTTTCCATAATCCTAATTCCATCGATATGATAACAATTTAAGGTAATCTTTGAGATTTGGTTTAATATTAAAAATAATAAGTTCTTAATAGGTATTTCAATTTTCGTTCATTTACCATTTTTTACATATTTCAAATTTCAAGTCGTATTTAAAAATACCATGACAAATCTGTAGGCCTCCCATTTTTTTCTTCTATACGTGTAATTCCATATTGTCACATTCCGCTTTCTCGTTCAAAATAGAAAAACGAATAAATTATTGTCTTCGAATAAAACAATGTTATTTTATTTATGAAATGAGAAAAAACATAATTTCTTATACTACAAAGGGAATGTCGTTTTGATTTAATTTCTTTGTCTTGTTATAATTGATTGATTTGCCCTTCAAATTCCGATCTACATTTCACCCTTTACAATTTATGACACACAATAAGTATACGTACTCATACAATCCGCAAGCATACGTAACCATGTGCAATGCAATTATTACTTAACTTACGCTGGACTTATTAACGCATACATTCAAAAAAGGTAATCAATTTCTATATTTTTCAACTAAAGTTATAATTAATTAAGTAGGACATGTACGTGAACCCTATTATTTTTTTCGGGTATAATTCCTATGCACACTTCATATTGCTTGACATTTCAAAGAATCTTTCGCATTGTGGTATTTTTTTTAAGGTCTCTTACACGTTGCAGGGCAGTGCAAACCACGACTCTATTCGCACGAGAGGTAACTGTATTCATATAAACATACACATTTAAAAAGTAACCGATAAAAAGGTACATTAAAGACCTTGTAAATACGCTGGGAGATCATCTTCAATATAATACATAATCGACTTTATAAGGCTTGTTTATAGAAAGTATAAAAGTTTAAGCCCGTATTGTACTATATTTTTTGTCAAGGATTTTTGTATATATGGAGCAATAATTGCGAATTATACAGCGATCTAGATGATAATAATATTATATATTTTTCAGTTAGGTTACGGTCTGGTGTAGTATTATAGTTTGGGTGTGACACATAAGATACACTTACCTGGTAGTATATGGCCTGGTGAACTAGTCTTATGGGCCATAGGCCAAGGCCATTAAAAGAATAGTATTTGTTAACACATGCAATCTGATTGAGTCATCAGGTATGCACAACAATGGGTTTGTAACAATACTACTGACTTGGAAGGAATAGTCATCGATAAATGAGAAGAAAGAAATCGATGAGAATGAATATTTGTTTGGAGATTACTAGGAAGATCAGGTAGTGGTGATGGGAATCTTTTGGTGTGACATTGCTGCTTGGAAGATGCGACTAATTTAAGTTAAATTGCACCCCACATTAACGCTTAAAATCTAATCATTTTTTAAATTGTTATTGTTTCATTCAAACAAACTGCAAGAAATATTTGTATTCATGAATTATTATTTATGCTTTCTAATCCTGTTTTGGAAATATATTTCCGATAACAATTATATTCGCATTTTCATTATTCCCTACAATTTTCCTACAAAAGTGCTCAACCTAATTTGCTAAAAAAACAGTAATTACTTATATTTTTAATAGGCATGTGATTGTTATCATATTCCTCATATCTGTTATCCTCTTATTTGTTATAAACATAAATGCTTTTCTACAGCAAAGTCGTACCTTCATTAGCCTCCACTGAGGATTTTATAATTAAGATTTCTTCACTGGTGAAAATGAACTTGATCCATTTATTATATGATTTTGTCGTTATTTCTATATTTGTTTGTCCTGAATATTTTCTGCGTATCCACCTTCCTGTCGACAACCCTGACGTATCAATTAATTAATCTGGCTCTAATTAATACGGCCACGTTACCTTTCAAATCTGATATTTAGAGTACTCCGCTTCATCTTCTTCAGAATCAACTGAAAGACTTGAAAATAAAAATATGTCAATTCCGAAAGAATCTAAAGTAATTTCGTTCGCTTCCATTTAGGCTTTTAGATAAAAATCAGTTCTTGAAAAGTTTCAGCTTGATTAGAAAGACAGATCTCTTTAGATAAGTATAAAACTAAAGGATCGAGGATTTATATTAGGTTAATTAAAATATATGTGTGGAACCAAGTGACCGTGAATCCTGTTACGTACAGCCTATTTTTACTACCACAATCTGGAACTCTCATTATTTAAAATCTAACATCAATTTACAAGACTTCTAAAAGTCTTGTAGAGTCCTTTGACGAAGACTCGTGCTATCGTGTTGAAAGCACAGGTTTTAATAAATGAATACATTAATTTATCAATTAAAAAGTTTCACCCTGAAATATTCATTATTTCCAAATACTATGACCGTCGAATCAACTTTTCGTTCATATATTATATATATATATATATATATATATATATATATATATATATATATATATATATATATATATATATATATATATATATATATATATATATATATATATATATATTCACATATTCACATATTCAATAACATATTCACATATTTAACATATTCAATAACATTTGAGTATTTTTACTAGCAAACAACGATACAATTTGAGTCTTGTAAGACCTTTTTCTTGCCCCCCCCCCTTGCCCCCTTGCCCTCTTCCCAACCCTGGCCAGAAATATCATTCCCTATTCTATTACAAATTGAAGTATACCTATTCATCACACTTTCAGTATATTATATACATTCACACAACACTGAGCACACATCCATAGTGAAAGATCCATAGTGAAAAAGGAAAAAAATAGAAGATATAATGGTCGTACCGATATTAAGGAACGATCAAAATGAGTCGCACTTACTAATATACCTACTAGAATATGGATTTCGAAGATCAAGACCTATCTTGTCGTAAATAGAAGATACATCTTCACTCGGTCGAATATTCAATTGTCTCAAATTATTGGTTTTGCTAAAATTATCTATTACTACAAACTATATATTTGGAATCTTTCTTTAAATTAGATCAACTCTGAGTTATCGCCGACTGGCTTTAAAATTATTTAAATTGATTCATTTTCCGATTTGGCCAGACAGTGTATTGATTAGCAGTATTTGATACTAGACATGCATTCTAGCGAGTTTTATCAACACTATGTGTGCTGCAGCGAGGCAGTGATGATGAGTAGAACCACTACCAGCTGTTGTGGGTGCCAAGTGGGGTGCTGAGTTGCAGGGTCAGGGTTCGAGTCCGGGTGTATGCTCAAACTTCCGTCATAAATGTAGTTTCATTTACTTTACTTGCCAAAATACACTTCATCCGTCTATTAGAATTATGAGGTGGTAGCTATTTCTATATTTGTATGTCCTGCCTGAATCTCCTCGACCTATCCACCTTCCTGCCGAAAACTCAGTTCTATCTTATTTGAAATATAACCATGATATTTAATCAACTTTAAACAATATTCTAGCACCACATTGAAAATTAAACAATTTTATTGATTATCAATAATAATTTATATATACATAGACCCTAAATCAACATCATTTTATGTATGCATGTAAGTTTTCACAAGTACAAATATTTGATTTAATTCGGTAACTTTGTGTAAGTTAACTGTGAATAAAATGATGAAACTGAACAAATATTGATACTTGTTTGTATGTTGATATATTGTATTAACAAATATTGATAAAATTAGTATTAATTCAAGAGTTAATTGAATGATTCCTAATAATTCGGCATGATTGAAACTGATTTGTTCAATTATATTATGTATACACAAGCTATCGAAAAATATATATATAAAAAAAATATATATATGAATATTTAATTTATTTATGCATTACTGCCCAAAGATCAGTGATTACTGGCAGACATTATTGATTAGCCATAGATGATACTGGACATGCATTCTAGCGAGTATTATCAACACTATGTGTGCTGCAGCGCGACATTGATGAGAAGTAGAACTAGTAGAACCATTATAGTTGTCGTGGGTGCCAAGTGGGGTGCCGAGTTGCAGGGTTCGAGTCCGGGTGTGGATCGACATGCACAAACTTCAATGCCAAATGCGCCAGACCCGTCAATTTCACATCCTTCCCAATTGGTTTTTGACTCTCCGTCGACTGTGTATTTACTGCACATGTATGTTATGTTATCGACTGTAAAAAAGTAAAAAAACAAAGAATAAGTTTAAATTAAAATATTTCAAGTTCTGTATGGATTTGAAAGTAAGTCCAGCGTGGTCTTCTTGTTTAATTCGAAAGTTTCTGTTGCGATCTCACTAAAAAAAAGTCCGTATTCTTCTTTTAATACTTCGTATACTATTGTGTCCTCGAAAGAAGAAGCGAAACAACCGTGCACCAGTGGTGTGAGATAGGAGGAACGGTCGCTCGGACCCTCTTTCTTTGATGGATATGAATTATATATTGATTATGATATAGCACATGAATAATCTATATGATTATACTGTTTCATAATTATCCGAACACACTTCATTGAGAAAAATTAGTATATAGGCCATAGTAAAAATCCATAATTGAATTTGAACAAAAATCTAGATCAAGCATGGAATTGATGTAGGCCCTATGTAAAAAAATTGTTAATTTCAAATTAAACAGTACATAACACAAATAAAACAAGAAGTTAGAATATTTCAAAATAAAAACTACCCGAATCAAATTTTTCAAATTTCATCACAGACATTAGTGTCTCTTTGGAAGCTTCGCGAAAATATTATATTGAGCAACTCTATTTCCACAGATGAAATAAATTGAGAAACAATATTTTTTCCATTCAAATGTACACTTTAGTAGTACAAGCCACTCTATTGTTAGTATAAACCTGCTTTTAGATTCATCAAATTTCTTGTCAATTCAATGTGCAGACTTACTCCCATTAGCGTAGTAGTTGATCCATTTGGTGCAA
This sequence comes from Brachyptera putata, assembly GCA_907164805.1. Lineage (NCBI taxonomy): Eukaryota > Metazoa > Arthropoda > Insecta > Plecoptera > Taeniopterygidae > Brachyptera > Brachyptera putata. The sequence goes on from OU015468.1 coordinate 4,532,076, forward strand.
GTCTCTCCTTTGGTCAGCCTACATGTTATGCCGCTAATGTCATAGTTCAGCCACATATGCGTGGTGTTCGGTGGTGAACCATCAGCTGGAAATTGACAAGAAAATCTCAGTCGTGGATAAATCGCTCAGAATGTATTGACTCCTCAATATTTTCACAGTTCGTTCACAGTTAGGGATATACTGTTTTATTATTGCTTGGTTTAAAGGGAACCAACATACACAAATATATATATATTTTGTTCTTCATTGATGTAGGCCAGGTGTATCAATGTTAAAATAGAGTATTAAAAATATAAAATGAAAAAAAAGTTGAACATTCCGAGAAAAGTTTGGAAAAACTAGTTGAGAAATACGGTAAATCAGTCTGTTTGTGGAAACCAGGCAACCAGTCAACAAATCTGTAGATAGTTGGAATGAAGATTAACATAATTCGTAAACCTTCCTCTATATCAGATGAAAGTTTTTCTTACTTGTTATGACGAGTGGTTCCATGCAAGGTTTCGAGTCCAAATCCTTACACGTTTTATTAAACTCCGTTGTGTTATCCCATTTCGGTCCTAACCATGTAAACTGAAAACAATACGCTGTGTCAATATCAACGTCTGCGACATATATTGACGAATCCATAGCAAATATCGAATTCAAAGACAGAAATCCACACAATACGCACAATAAACCGAATTTTAACACAGTACTAAACATGTCTGATTTCAATTATAGTTCAAATTCGCATAAAATATAGATTTAAATCACTTTTTTCAGTTGATTTGTGTGAGGTACGGTTTGGATGGTATTTTCGATGAGTTATGAGATATTGCATTATTATCTTTCAGCCAATGATCTCATCTGTTTATTCTAGGTATTTTAATGATAACAGGTACAGGTAATCAGGCACGATATTGATAACGATACGTACTGATAACGTACGGTGTATTTCAGAGTATTGAGAGAGAGAGAGAGATGAGGATGGAACAGCTGGGATTAGCAGAGTATAGAGGAACGGATGTGATTGTAGATATGGACGTAGGAAAGTATGTTAGAAAATACTAGTTGAAATTTAGAATTGAAATTTGATTTTAATTTTAATTAAATTTTGATTCAAGTGTTTTCATTTTCATATTCATTCTTCTATTTAAAGTTTTTAAAATCATTGCTTAATTTAATTATGAATATTAATTATTTGAATGTATCATATTATTAATTCATTATCCATCTTATATATATATATATATTCAACAAATAGTATGCCTACAAGTTGAATCTCTACATCAGTATGTCGTCAAGAAACATGTCTATATATTTCCATAATTATTATTCATCTATTTAATTATTAACAGTTGTGATGGCATCATTTAATGATTCAATATTACAATCGTCAGCTGTACCTTCACACCTCTGTTGGTCCACTATCGCCGAGTGAATGTTCAAATAACCCGCTTTCTGTCTAACAGATCGACAGAACCCTCGAGTCAGAAGGAGATACGAGCGCGAATACTACAAATATTACCTCATAGGTGGCAGGACGAGTAACTTATACCACTTTTCCGTTTTTTGTTATCACTCACTAAACACCAAAAATTACTAAATTATTAAAAAAATGTTATATAGTGGAATGCAGAATATACATAAGTTTGCGTAGATTCTCGTGGCCAATATTATATGGTAAATTAATTTCTACGGTGGAACAACGTACTTGAGTATTTGCGTCTCGACGTTTCGACGGAGTTTTATCCGTCATCCTCAGGAGTCTTGAGCGGTGGAAGTTCAGCTGACTGTCGAGAAATCCGTTCTGAAACGTCGAGACGCAAATACTCAAGTACGTGGTTTCACCGTAGAAATTAGTTCACCATATATATATATATATATATATATATATATATATATATATATATATATATATATATATATATATATATATATATATATGTGTGTGTGTGTGTGTGGTCGGTATGCTATTATGAATTCATAATAATCTTCTGTCGTTTGTGGCCGTTTCCCAAGCCTAATATCTCAGGAACCCCTGGGCAGAACGGTGTCAGCTAAACGCCAAAATGATCACCGCGAAAGCCGAGAGTGATAAGTGAGTCCCTGAAATTACCCATCGGGTTGATATTCAGTTTGACTTCAGGCCACCCGGAGGACAGGCACTTTTATAGGATATCGGCGTTACAAATCAGCCGTCAATGTAAACACGTCATAAATGTTTCACTATAGGTGCTCCCAGTACTAATATTTATATTCAAATAGATTGTAGGTACATAAATCGGTGATAAATCGATGAATGAAATTGAAAACGTATTTTCAGATCAAATATTCATTGAAATGATCATCAGATACAAATCAATTAAGCTGTGTATTATTGAGATAGTGAGTGACAAAACTTGATAGTTTCCGAGTACTGTATACAATACACACATATCTATCCAACGTACAATGCATAGGCAAATGCTGCGTGTACTATCACATGGTAGGCCTACATTATAACATGGTTATTATAATGAAATATAGTATATTCCGACTTACAGACGTCTATGACATACAGTTCATGAAAAAGTATATCTTTTCGATTCAACCCTTCAATTTTTCTTATTGATAATTCTTTCTTTTCATTGCTTTACCTTGGTTTAGCACTTCTCTCAATTACATTCTTTACTCTGCACATTTACTATAAGCCTATCGTGTCCGTTTGATATATTTCCAATGTTACAAAAGATAGCAAAACACAATTTTCAACTTTTATCACATTTTCCTCGTTCTGTTTGATCCAAACCCGATTGTATTATCTGATTTCGAAAACCATTTGTTCTCAACATTCAAGAAGGTATATCTATCTCTCTTTGTGGGGACAAAGTGTGACAAATCAAATTGAGAAGTAGACGTTGTTGCTTATAGTCGTTCCTTATACAGTCAAGCGAGAAATGTACGATTCCATATGGACTTAAAGGGACAGGAAGGTTCTACATAGAAATATACAAGTTTGCTAACTTTTTTCGAGTTATGAGAATTAATAAGGATTAATAATAATAATAATAAGAAGAAGAAGAAGAAGAAGAAGAAGAAGAAGAAGAAGAAGAAGAAGAAGAAGAAGAAAAAGAAGAAGATCAAGATAATGAGAATATTTAAGATTTTTACTCCCCACTGTGAATGTTTGAATTGTTTTCTAACCCTGAAATTACTACCTTATTCAATTAAGATTTGATTTGTTTGTTAAATGAGTTATCATATTTTAATTATTCTTTGGAGTGGTAAGATCGCCCTCGTGGTGCCCCGTTCAAACGATCTAATCTTCCATCCATAGCCTCAATTGGGAAACAATGATTTGTATCAAGTTTCGATGTTATTAAAAAAAAAATATATATTTCATCTGGGAAGATGTGAAAAACCAATGCAGAATGTTTTGTAAGTTACGCGGCACATTCCTTTTATAATAAATTATTATTTCATAATTTTTTTATGAATGTGTATGAATATATTATGTGAATCGTATGTATATGGCTACATATTTGAATATCATAAAGTATATAAAAGGAAAAATGGTTACCAAATTGAACGTGTATATATCTGACCATTCAAGCATTCAGAGTCACGCGTACCTATAATTTAGATATCTCATAAGGTGTGAAATATTGTTAATAATACATTTTTAAAACATTAACACAACCTTTGCGTGACTTACAGTGAAATTATGTATTATACCAAAGGAAAGTTGAAACAATGACTTACGTAACAAAACAATCCAAGGTCAATCGATAATATAATCAGGAAGTCGATTCACGATTTTGTTAAATAATCATGAGGTGAAGTCAGATGCGCAACAATATCTATAGGTGTTAGTGAATCAATGAGTTTGGGTGATGATGGTAAAGCTCGGTGATGATAACTCTCGGAAAACCATCAATATGCAACTTTCATTATCAACTCGATCTTATGAAGTAAGCTTTTAAAACTTGGAAAACGCTGCATGTGTGTTGTTTTAAATGAGCGATAGGAATATGAAATTGTGAGCTTTTTGTCATCTTTGTTTTCAATTTGACAATAATTAGATTTCGAGAAAATAATCGTATTTTCAAAATTTTCTCTTTCAAATTATTCTCATGAGGTTTTTGAACATTTCGTTTTTTTTCTGTAAAACGTGGTGCAACCGTTTGCGCCTCAAAACTGACTCAAAATTGAGTCTTCGCTTAGCTCATCAAACAATTTCAAAATCAGATTTTTGAGAATTTTTGATTCACCTATTCATGTTATTGAACGTAATTCGTTATATTGATATGAAAAAATGAGATGAGTCGTAATTTAAAAAAACTATACTTCTAACAAAATGTATCATATACACAAAGTGAAAAAATAGAAACCTACAATATGCTCGATATAATTCTTCATTGTAGAATCTTATTATTTAATTGTCAAGTTGTTTCACGTGTATCCACGAAAAATGCGTGCGAAATATAGAGAAATTCATATATATATTTTTTTCCATGTTCACGAAATGAAACGAATATCAACCTCAAGGTAATTTCATGCTCTTTATTTACTGTTACATTTTATTTTTGTGAACTCAATCAGTAACACGTCGATGAAAAATTCATATACGTATAATCTTAAAACTGATGTAATTCACAAAAATAGTCACGCTAATCAAAGAGAGAATAAAATTATCTCTGTGTTGATATACGTTTCATCCGTTTTTATCGATATACGTTTTTATCGTTTTATCAATAGTTCGTGAACATAGACAAAATAGTAAAGATGAATTTCTCTTTCTTTATAAGCACGGTGCATTCACCACCTTAATCTTCCTTCCTTTTTTGTGGATACAAAAATGTAAATACGCACAATTTTTACCATTTCTTAACAAAGTGATTTCTTAATCATGAAAGTGTGTATTCAGAAACCGTTTAATAATACGGACCTGAATGGAGTGAAAAAACACAAAATATTGTATAACTTACATTACTGGTATGGTATTCTTGGTTGGATCACGGGATAAGTGTATATACTTAAGACATATGGAAATAAGCTTTCAAATTACTGAATTGATACATCGAACGACCGTCATTTTTTCATAAGCAAAAATTCAACAAGAAAGTTATTAACATACGTCACATGAATATAAATTTATGTTACTGAAAAACCACTTTAATATTTAAATATAAAAATATAACTCTTGATTTTTTCCCTCACCTATTGTTATGAAAATGGGGACACGTTTGGGAGCAGCATTATGCCACATAATGTATTCCATTTATTATTTACGTGATATTCGTAATGGAAAAAGCAGATTTTTTATGGTTTATATTAAATGTAATATACTTATGAATCATGACTATTAGCACTGACGATGCTATTCGGAATGCAGTACAAGAGAAAAAATTAAATTAAATGGATGCAAATTATAGTTAATTCTATCGCCGAAAACAATAGTGCATCATATTTGGTTGAAACGCGCTTTTCATTGATGGAAGCCGCAGTGCTTGAATACACATTATGGTAGCTTTTTTTTTAGTGTTCAAGTTATAGGCCCATACTCAAAGATTGCTATTGGTTGGTTTTTAGTCAACTAATCAAGCTTCTGATCATTCAAACTTTATGATTCTCTGCCGAGGGGTCAACAACTCGCAAATTGAGTGTACTCCTGATTTCAGGTGATTTCAGAGATTTCAGGTGATTTCAGGTGATTTCAAGAGATTTCAGGGGATTTGAAGAGATTTCATACGGATTTTAAGGGGATTTCAAGTGATTTCAAGGAGATTTCAATGGGATTTCATGGCAAGTGTACACCTGATTTCAGGAGTTGTTAACCCCTCGTTCTCTGCCATTTACTCTTCTCAGTAAAGATCGCCATGAATTCAATATAATACTTGAATCATCGAAAGAAAAATGATAACTGAGTGGTCGAGTTCACACTGAACCTTCACTCAGGAGACCGGGGTTCGGTTCCCGCCATGGTCGACCATCCTGATAATTGTTTTTCTTGGTTTCCCTCTAGCGTTCAGATCAATACTGAGATGGTTCTTTAACAACAGGCCACGACTGACTCCTTCCCACTGTACAAAAGTACACCTGATCAAACCCTTTTACCCGTCGCTTATTTGGCTCACGATAATTTTGTCTTCGTACCTTACGTCTGCGCGATCACTTTATACCTCACTCGATATTATTGCCACGAGATTATTGGCCGCAGTCTTGGGTCCGCACTCTTTTTGCCGGCTAGGCCTACCTTTTATTTGTATGTAAATCATAGGCGCCGGCTAAACAGACTAATACCAATAAACGAACCTTCTGAGATGGCAATTCCATTAAGTCTTTAAAAGTTCGTTGTGGTAAAACCAGAACCGTCATAATTAGACGAGCTTCAGCGAGGATTCAATATGACATACTGAAAAAAATTGGTGTTCGTTTATTTTTTATTTTTTATTTTTTTCGGTTCTCCACAGGTCGAACGACTACAGCTATCAACTTCAAACTTTTTTCAATATGGTTCCTCATCTAACTTGGATCTGTATTGTTTTGTGGCATTATCGATTGGTAACTTTTTTTTTATGAATTTTAGAAATTTCAAAAATACCCATTAAAATAGCAACGGAAAAAAAAAAAAAAAAAAAATCCCAAAAAATGAAATATTGCGTGAAGTTGAATTACATTTTGATACACATTTCTGGAAATTTTCAGCTTGATCGGGTCAGCCATTTTGAAGAAAAAACATAAAAAGTGCTCAATTGGTACCACTCGAAGCAGTTTTTACCCATTTTTACCCATAATATTACTATCTGCTCGTTTAACAACGCATATATGTCGTTTTCCTAGTACTAAAATTAACACCATGTATCTTAAAAAAAGTATCAGTCAGTGGGTTGAGCAAGATCAAAGTGTGAAGACAGAGTTTCCGGCAGTCGATATGATTAATGTATCAATAACAATAGTGCATACTGGTATACAAATTAATAGGTGGTATACTCCATTGTTTACTTGTTGGTATACCTGGTAGGCACTTAGCGTGGACAATTCGTTTCGCGAGTATTTCGTCTGTCCTAGTCAGTCAAAACCCACACTAGATGAAGCCCACTAATTATAATTAACATATTGACAATCAACACCACGGAAACCTATTATTAAGTGACGCCCACTTTGTCAATGACGTTTTCGTGGCATCAAAATGAATACTGAAAAGTGAAAACAATGGAGTATGTAGAAATGACGATATAATTATTAATTACTAGGAAATCGTAGCATATATGTTTTATACGATGATCGTGCTCGTTCAGACCCGTGAAATGTGATGTAAATCTTTGTACAGCTTTGTTTTAAAACCGTTTGCCTCATTTACACGTGTAAAACATGTCCGTCATTGGTGTCTTTACAATCTCGAATTTAAATTTCATTGAATACAAATGTTTTTCACTTTTATTTTGCAATGTTCTTGTAGGTATTTTCAAATTTTGGCCGAAAATGGGAATCCTAATCTGGTTTTGCTTTTTTTGGCCCAATTAGCGACCTGTGGAACTCTAAAAAAAGAGATACGATCAAACACGATTTTGACCCAATGGGTGGTGTCTTTACGGTTATGCTGAAAGTCTCAGGATCAGTGTATAGGCCTATGAGGTACCATGGGGTGTTGATATTGATCACGTGTTCATATTTTATATTTTACAGATTGTGCAATATTCTTATTTTTATAATCTTAAATAGCACTTATTTTCATCATTTTGTGGTATGCTATCAAATCAAGATACACTTGAATCTTCAATACGAAATCCAGAACAAATAAAGTAAACGAAAATTGAAATCAATCTGTTTCACAAAACAATCAAAATATCGAACCATCGCATAACGATTCCTCCAGATGATTCTAAAAGTGGGATTCGGGGTGTAATCTCATAATCATTATAATATAAACCTTTTACCTGTCAATGTTCTTCCTGTCGTCTGCTTGATTTACATATGTTGACAATGTAAACTTGTCCACAGCCTTATAGTGTATACGTACGCTGTGATAATAATTAAGCCTACATATACCAGTTTTGGTGGTTCGTTGCCAAAAAAACAAGTCCTATGAACAATAGCAAAGTCTATAGAATAACTTAGACCAAGTTGAGTTTCGATTTCGTATGCAGGGAGGTCCTATTCAAATATTCACCTCCCATTGATGGTCGGAAAGCGTTGAGAATCTCAATCAGTGTCAAAATCTGACAGTAATAGTCGATATTACGGGATGTTTAGTATGGCAAGTAGAAATTTAAGAATGTACTATACTTAGCTTAAGGGGGTACTAACCGCATTTTAATATTTATAGCGAGCGGCAGCCCGACATGAGCCAAGACCCGCGCGCAGTCATATATTCACTGTACACTGTTTCATTGTTAACCCGAAATATTTACAAGTGGATTTACTCGATCTAGTGAGAACAGTTTGAGAGTCGGAAATTCACTCCAAAAAACTATGAATGTTTTTTTTCAGAAGCCTATGCCCATGCCTTACGCTGGATTCGAACCCATGTCCAACAATGACTTCCGTTTGTCCAGCAATCTCTTAGCTGACTGATTAACGGACGGAGGCTGGTTCAGGATATGCATGTATGCTGCGTTTGCCTAATAACTTCGCCCGATCAATGTCACATGCAGGTTCATCACGACATGGATTTGCTTTTAGCCCCGTGTCTCCCTAGCGCTTCATCGACGTCATCCGTTGTTAGACCAATATCTGTTTATCGTGAGTGGTCAAACTTCATAGTCAAAGTTTCTACGATCTCACACGATTATTCTGGGATATATTTCAGTATGGCACAGGCAATAAGGTCCAGTTTTAGGAATTATTGATGGTTAGTGGATTATGAAATTGTTAACGGATTAACTTTCTAACAGCTTCATGGTTATGCTATTTACATAACTTTAACTAATAGTTAGTGGATTAGTACTTTTGAAACTAAGATTAGTAAAACTGGCTCTAACATAATTATTCTGGTTGGTTAAGGCTTGCTCACAATTATTGATATATTAATTTGTGAATATGTAAAAGTGAATATGGTATAGAGCTCAAGAGGGTACATCCACGGAGCTCATGAAAATATGGGAATTCATTTTTACTAAGTTTTTCCATGTTCACGAACCAGTGAAATTGTCTGGGAAGTATATCAACTACAAGACATTTTCAAATGTGACATTCTATTTGTGTGAATTCAATCAGTTTCAAGATAATACGTCAATGAATTTCATCACATTCTTGATATTGCGTTTTCAATTTATATTCGTGATTCTCTTGTTTTTAATTTTTTTATATTGAGTTTTAACGACGCACTGTTATGATAACTGAGATCTAATGGCGTCGAATGAATGATTAATGGGATGAAGAAATGAAGGTTCTTGGGTAATTGGAAGGATAGTTTTGGAAGCGGTCATGGCCGACTTATTGTAGGAATCATCCCGGCATTAGCCTAGACTACAGAAGGAAACCATGAAAAACCTTTGTAAAGATGGTCGGCGGCGGGGATCGAACTGGGTTCGGAATTTCCCTCGTCTCCCGAATCACATGAAGCGAGCGCGTTAACCACTGCGCTGCATGTGCCGGTGATTCTCTTGTTGAAGTCATGTGAGAGCAGTAGGCCTACTAGTCGTAAGCCTGAATCAATATTCTCCCAACATTGTCTGATGTTGAGTTATTGCTTGTAAACTTCCCTTTCTTCTTGTATACTCCCCTTTTATATGCAACAAGATATCTACCCTACTTCTTGTAGCAATTAAACGAATCAGCCCATCTCTTGTTATATGCTAATTCTATTTGATACGATTGATGAAGTACCGCAAAATGTAAGGAAGCAGTCTTCTTAAATCAATATGTGGTATTGTAGAGATTATTTAAGAATATAAATCAAAGTACCAACATAAAAAAATACGGGTGAACAACTATTATGCTTTTTTTCACTTCTTTGTGTTATATTTGATACAAGTTAACATTCGCAAATACGAAGTGTACAATGCACAAAATAATATATTACAGTGAATGGTTTCCTGGGCATATTTTGTGAAGATTTTATTGCATAAAAGCGAAGACTCAATTTTACCGTACGGTACTTGAAAATATGTGTTTTCGTTGTTTATGTTCGCTTTCACTACAGGTAAAAAACACATTTTGGTGGAACTTTATATATGTATACATGTATCATTAGCTCGAATATTATTGGAAAATCCATCTTTACTTTAATTATAATCAGTCAAGAACAGAACCAGTACTTTTTGAAAACCGTTTGTAAACTCACAGTGATATCTGAATTACCAGAACCAATTGTCAGTCATTTTATTATAAGTTGGATAATTACCTCTTAAAATGTCAGATAGTTTTGTACTTAAAAGTTGAAAGGAATGTACATTGATTCATTATTTAATAATAGTCACGATTTACTCTGATAGCGCTTGTATTATTGCTGGCAACATGTGGCACTTACAATGCATTGTACTACAATTGATTGAATCAATACAAACCACTTGTCAAGTATAGAAGCTAGCGTACATCTTCATTCATGTTACAGATGGTAATCTCTGAGGATCGGGACTCGAGGTGCTAGATAGAATCAGGTGCAGGTGCACTTAACTGATATTCAATAATAGGAAAACGCAACATCTGCGTTGCTAGCAGAGATATTTTTATGAAATACTCGAGAGCCTTTATATACACACCTCGATTCGAAATTTTTAACCATCAACTGTATCAGTGTATCATATTTATTTATGTATTCAATAGTATTATTTTCAATACAATATAAATAAAGCACAACCTCAATTATAATCATAATCATGGATATAATAATGCACGATAAGTTCCAAGAAAGGTAATTATTTTACATAATACATATATATATATATATATATATATATATATATATATATATATATATATATATATATATATATATATATATATATATATATATATATACATAAATATGTATAATTATAGACATATACAGCTATATATCAATTTTGTGGAAAATATATGTTCTGCCCTCGTCATTCAATGAACTCTAGTCAATAAAATAACATGCTCTATGTCAAAGACCTTATTATATAACCTACGGTTCTCTATGTGGTCCATTCTGTGGTTTCTTCAAATATTCACAAGTGGTCTGTGTGCTGTATTTGGGAATAAAGAACTTCCTTCCCGCGTTTTCTCTCCGCCGGCAATATTCAATACCTTTAAAACTAGCAATCTGTTAACACATGACGCACCTTAATGATGGCAGAATATGCCACATTCTGCCATCCTGTAGCATATACATCAAGTATCACAGTCATGCATTATGAACATGTGGTTCATAATTAGAGAACACCGTGAATGATCGGTAACATAAAATTTTGCTAAATAAGGAATTTGGACGATTCTACTATTAAGTAATCTATCCACGATTCACACACTACGTCGAAAGTGTAATTTGTATTTTTATGTTGTAATAGTATTTACCTGATCTTATGTGAATTCGTCTGTGTCATGAGCACTGAGCAGGAACAAGAAAAGAGTCGAATAGGTATTATTGTAATAATAATAATAATAATGTATTAATACAGATGTATACATATTTTTTATCTCAACATGATGTGTTTTATATATATATATATATATATATATATATATATATATATATATATATATATATATATATATATATATTTATATATATTATATAATACTGTACTTTTATAAGTCATCAATACATGATTACAATTCACAATGATTATGGCAAGGAAAACTGAAAAATTATTTCACAATTTTCACGGAAGCTCATGAGAAGTTTCATTGAAATTTCACTTCTCATGAAACGTTTCATTTGAAACTTTTCACTTTTACATCACTAGATCCATCACTTTATGTTACCGCAAGTATACATATATAATTCCTTTGTTGATCCAAGCAGACTAGAACATGTTCGAATCATCCTTATTATTTTTTAGGGTGTGAAACAAACCCCTTGGGAAAATATGGAATGGATAGCGTATTAAATGTATGTGTGGCTTTGACGAGTGGTTTTTACCAGGGTTGTAAGTGATATGCTGATAGACGAGGGTGCTGGGATGTCTGTGTACCCGGCGATGTCTGCAAGAGTAGATGTTCGTTGCCATTGACAACAGACGTTTCAGATCAGAGCTTTGGGTCGCCATGACACTTTCTTTCAATACGTCAATGAATGTACAATACAAAATATATTGGATTTACTATGCAGTGAGCCGCCCCGGTGGCTGAGTCAATCGTCGCTAGCGTTAGTAACTGAAGTCACCGTTGGGCGTGAGTTCGAGTCCGCATTTTTGTAAAAGTCCTTTCAACTATCATCGTTTCATTATCATCCGCTCATTCGTACCCCCGTATAACCTAGCTGTTGGTGGGGTCGTTAAGCAACATATATTTAAAAAAAACTATGCAGTGATACAAACATACTTTATCATAATATGAAGAAGATGTACCGACTCCTATACTAATAACATGGCAGACATTTTGTGTTTTTTTGCGGTCGAATCAGAGCTAACGGTCCCATTTGCCTATCACAATTCAGCGGATTCCCGTGTGATCTAGATGTAGATGAGAGTGGTGGTCGGTGACATTGTTGAACTTACAAAATCAAAATTTCAGTTTGAACAGAATAACGACCTGACATAATAAGTTTTGTGAAAAAAAGAAGCGCCCAAAACCTTCAAATCGATTCATTCATTACGTTCGAGCTCTCAGTTTTTTCATGATATTCCACTACCCAAGTCTGGCCTTTATGATATCATTCAATATAAGAATCATCAATCTACTTTCATTGTTGTAGACTTGTAGTATATGGTATATTACTGTGTTTTTTCAACGTTCTGTATAGGGTTATCATCCCTTATCTCTTTTCTCTCGTCGCTTCATTATGAAATCCTCTCACCCTTTGAACACTTCCTTCTCGTTTCTTATCGTATAACAGATTTTTTAATATACTTTTTTTGCTATAAAAAGCTAGGCCTCTTAAGTTTGTCGCCAACTTTCTGACATTATTTTGTATACGTTTTTCTTATTAATAAAACTTGGTTTTAAGTAACTATAAGAAGACAAAGTTCTCTAATGGAGAAAGGATTACAGACTGAACTGAAAACATGAACGTTTTTGCTCTTGGCTAAACACTGGAAGTAATTGAAGCTTCCCTTTCATATTTCTTGTTGCATATTTTACTTGGTAAATAATATTTTAATAGATCTAAGAAGACTGGAATACAAAATATATAACAGTGACTTGAAATAATATACATTCACAAAATATAACTATATTCAATGACTATTTATCTAATGGGGCACAGCTACGATATGACCAAGAGGTTATAAAAGGTTATGAATGAATAGTTATAAAAAATATAAATGAAAACATCGTATGATTTGTTTTTGATGAAACTCATATCACAGATCACAACTATCATTTTCATAAATAATTTTATTCCGTGAAAATATTTGAAACATATGCTGGATACTTAGCTCAGATCGGCGAGAGAAATGATCAAATATGGAACAACTGAAAACGATACCGAAATTCAAATATCAACAATCGATTTGAACATATCGATATATTCAAACAATTTCGATTTCGAAAGTGTATCGAATATCCAAATTCGATTTTCAATCGAAGCTAAAATATGGGACCTAAAAAATTCGAACGGCATCCTCAACAATACGCTAGTTCTACAATCTCTCACTCCATTAATTCTTTTGTTTGATTATAAACGCTTTCTTGGCAGTAGTTCAGTTGTTCAGGCGCCACCGCGACTAGAAGCTTTTTTACAGAGAATATAATCTGGCAATTCGTTTTTTGCGTTGAACATTGAAACCACCAGCAACTGATTGCACGGTCAAGTTCGAATAACATTGTAAGCGTGTCATTCATCTATGTGTGAAGTCTTATTCCAAGTGACGTCACACAATAGTGTAATAAGTTCCAAACTTCCTCCATAAGTTCCTCCAAACTGTGTTTCCAATCATATCTACTATATTGTTAAGTGTGTCTGAACTTTCTAGTCGCTATACTCTAAGGGGGTGCATGCACGATGTTGATACAAATTGAGAAATTCATCCATATTTTTTTTTTCATGTTCACGATCCAGTGTAATTTGATGAAAAGTATATCAACTCGAAGACAATTGTATGCTCTATAATTAATATAAAATTCTATTTCTGTGGATTCAATACGGCAACGAATTTCATCATATTCTTAGTATTCAACCCAATTGACATATCTTCAAACTGATTGAAATCACAAAATGAGAATGTCATATTAATTAAAGAGCATATAATTATCTCTAATTGTTTCGGTGTTGGTCTCATTGAATTTGGCCACTCTGGTAGGATCGTTTGTCAAACAATAATTGCCGTCAATTGAACCTTATGATAGGACCACAAATAGCCTGCGTCGTTCATTGTTAATTTTCTATATTCTAATTTCTAGTATAATATTCATTGACCGCATATGGATTTTCTTATCCCATGATTTTTATTTTTCATATATCTTTGGTGTTCGTGAATTTTTTATGTGGTGCAATGTTTTTCGAAAAAACTAGACTATTAATACGAAGTGGCAATTTAACGGCTAGATAGGCACCAATATTGCTTTTTCTTATCGGTCTTTTTATAAGAAGCAAACTAAGTCCACAGAAAACTCATCAGTAAAGCATAAAATGTTGAAAATATTCATTAAGCATATTACACGACGAAGTTATAGACTGTAAAGTTTGAACGGGTTTAAATCGTTAAAAAAAAACTACTTATATTTGGTCTCCATTTAGATTTTATTCAAGTTCATTTCATGGTCCATGTTTGAAGTTGACTTCTATTTATTAATTTTAATTTTATATTGACACGGATTTACATGAGCCCAGCACAGAAAGTATACATTTGTCCGCCTTTGTCAATTTACCTTCGCGGGCGCACGAGCAATCTGTACGCGCCAACTATTTCTCATTGCCGGACTTTACATTTGTCCGCCTTTGTCAATTTAACTTCGCGGGCGCACGAGCAATCTGCACACGCCAACTGTTTCTCATTGCCGGACTTTACATTTGTCCGCCTTTGTCAAAACACCTTCCCGGGCGCACGAGCAATCTGCACGCGCCAACTATTTCTCATTGCCGGACTTTACATTTGTCCGCCTTTGTCAATTTACCTTCCCGGGCGCACGAGCAATCTGCACGCGCCATTTTGTGAACATCATTCCTAATTCGCTCATTCGTTTCCCTAAATAGTCTAGCTGTTAGTGGGGTCGTCGAAAAATCAATAATAACCATCAGATAATCAATACAGTTGATTGATAATCAAATTGATTCATTAGCATATATATTACCATGAGAAACATCAATAATACAGAAAATAGTTTTGAACAAATCTTGGAGTTTTCAGGACTTGAGAAATAATGTTATCAAATTGAAAACTAAGGGAGAAATCATCCTATTTGAGTCAGTCACCCCTCTGCCCCTTACGTGACCTGTTTTTAGATTAGAAATTCATATTCAAATGCATTTCGACGGTGGGTTTATAGCAACGTCGAGTGAGGTTACCTTGTTAGGATGTACATAAAACACCCCGAAGTCGAAGCGGCAGTTGAGCAATTATAAGGACCTATATAGTACTCCATTTCTAGAATCTAGGATTTAGTCAAAATTCTCTTGTTATGTGCACATATTGCATTGCTTTATCTACGGATTTGATCATCAGAATATAGTTATGCCGTCTTATATTCTGATTCAATACACTTATTGAACAATAAAAAAAGAAATAGAAAAAAAGAAAAAAAAAATGAATTCATCTTCACTATTTTTTCCTATATTAACAAAGCAGTGTCTCATTGGATGAAAGTATATCAACTCCAACAATTTCATACTCTCTCTCTCTCTCTCTCTCTCTCTCTCTCTCTCTCTCTCTATATATATATATATATATATATATATATATATATATATATATATATATATATATATATAAATATATATATATATATATATATATAAATATATATATATATATATATATATATACATATATATGTGTGTATATATCTGAGTCCTATACTTATTAAGAGGGACATGAAAATATTGCTGACCAAGAAACAGTTTAAACAGTGAAACAATTCAAATTGTTGTTGTTCAAATTTCTAATGTTTGAAGAAACTAAGCTCCACTAGACTATAGTGGCAGGTAACCCATTTCATTCATATCGCCTCAACTTTAACCATTGATACAATAAAGATGCCGATTTCCGTCCTGCTATCTCTTCCTGAATGGAAGTAAAGTTTAGCTACATACAAGCAGTATGGGAGCAACCTATGTATTTGTATTCACGAAACACAAATTGAAAATGACATTATACACTAATTAGGAAGCTGTCTTGTGCCAAGTGTTTTTTGTTTCGTGTTTCAACCCTTAACCTCATTAGTACGTGGTTAATGAAAACTTCCTCTACAAAGGGAAACTAATCCTAGACTTTCTAGCTAAACAGCGTTCCAATCGCCGCCCCCAAAGTTACTGGTATAATACAAGGGGGAGTGGATGTGTGAATATATATATATATATATATGTATATATATATATATATATATATACATATATGAGTAGAGGGTAGCACTCTTTCTGGGTCAGTGATACTGACTTCCGGTTGCGGCTGTCTTGGGAATGTTTTCACCCCATTTAGAACCTCCAATGCTAATCCACTTTTTCCTGTCATTGCGAAAAAAGTTCCTACCGAATGTCTAGATATTCTAAGAGAGGTTAATGAATGTCAACCTGATCGCTCATGGGAAACAATTTCATAGATTTTTCTAAAAGAAAATAATTTTTCTATCAAAATGTCATGACATGTATAGGTATTAAAGAGTTTAATTATACAAAAAATAATTAATTAATAGAATCAATTATAATTTAAGAAAAATCGATTGAATTTACGTACACTGCAATGCAATGTAGTCACTGCACTGTATTAAGTTTTCTGTTACCAATTTATTGGATATTTTCATTTTCATTACAATTCAGTGGTATGACTTCCATTTTGACAGTTTCACTTTTCTTCTCAATGTTAACATATTTGTCGTTTCTCGATTTGACATATTTCTGCATGAAAGGTACAAACAAGTTGACATTCATGCAGGATGTTTCTCTTGGTCCAGTGATGAAGCTTACAATTAGACCAACGATGATGACGATCATTGTTCCAATGAGAACAAAATAGTAGAATGCGATTCTATAGAGAACAAATGGTTCATCTAATAGATCAGAGGACCTGGAACGATAAGAATGCTGAATTAAATACTATGTTCATAATTCATAAATATATATAAATTATATATATAAATTATATATATATATATATATATATATATATATATATATATATATATATATATATATATATATATATATATATATATATTTGATCATTATTCTATATGGAGTATATTATTTTAAAAATGTTCACGTTCTACTTTTTGTGAGGCTCCACATTTGGATTATTTACATAGTAAATAATAATTAAGAATCAAATTTAAATGATGTATAGTTACTTTGTGATAGTTGAATTAAACATATCATTCAGATCGCATCCCTCTATTGTGACAGGTAGAGCCGACTGAGTGAGGGAGCCATTCTTCTTTGCATTCTGAGCACCAATCACAAGCCAGCCAACAAATAGCAGGCTGCTGACACTTCCTGCCAATGCTCCCTTAAATTCACAACAATCTGATCAAATATTTGGAAGCCAAATTATTGAAAAATATCGCTTTACATCATTTATGTGACGTAGCACTGACCACTGTTGAAAAAAGAATGCGCTTTTTGTGTGGCTTTGTATGACTTTGGGGAGTAATCAGTGGAGAATCTGTACGTATAGGCCTAGGGATTATAGCCGATCAGAATCTTCGAAAATTATCATTAATTGTACACACCAACACCCGTAAAACCTTTTTAAATTCAGTGGAATAATATTTCGGATTTGACAAGATTAAGATATCATTTGGTGAAAATAAAATGTTCACAGTTTTTTTCTACAAGATTAAAATATTTTCCATTGGAATTTGTATCGACTCACCTTGACATTAGCCCATGGAAAGAACATTCCCAGCGTGAACAGTCCCAAGTGAGCACCAGACGTAATTGCTCCCACGCTGTACGATAACTTCAACAAATAATGATGAAAATAAATAATTAAATGGCTCAACTCTTCTGCCAGGACTAGAAAATAACGTGATGAATGAGCTTGGTGAAGATATTTGCTTCAGAATATGTGATCCATTTTCATAGATTTTCTCTCTTCACAGAAGAAACTAAGACAATACATGTTTTCATCATATTTTCTTTTCTTCAAATAATAACTCAATCATACACTATACAGAAATTATCTAAAACACAATATATTTGATATATTGGACAAATCGTATAGCTCAATAGAACACCAGAAAATTATTCAATAATTAGCGGATTGACTTGTTACGCAGGTTATTTTCGTTCAAATAAAATCGTTATAACTTGTAAAAAGAAATTCATGAAAACTAATATTTCAAAAAGAGTAGTGGGGTATCTGATTATTCTGTGGAGAAAAGTATCCATTTCTAATTGCTTTCGTTTAATTGAGTAGGTCTTCCCCATATAATCTATCATTCCTAGTGGCAGCTTTAATCAGAATTTAAAATCGTCTGTGTTTGTTCTCGATATCAATCATTACCTCTAAAACCGCGCCAAGTTGTTCGACGACGAACACCATGAGCACACAAAATGTGCCGACCGCAACTACAATTATCTTCATGATTTGATTGGCTCGTTGATCTGACAGATCATCCTTCAGACAAGGCTGGATGAAGTCCTCGAAGATGGTTGCTGATAGGGAATTCAGAGAACTTGACATTGTGCTGAAGAGAGACAAAATACAAGATACATTATTGGATGAGCGAAACAAAGACACAATTTCACCGTAAACCTATACTCGAAAAGGTTTTTGGTATAAGTCGGTAGAATCATTTTTAAGAAATATTGTCTCAAAGATCAAAGTAACCATAACATCAGGGGTCTACGTCCCATTTCAGTGGAATCCCATTTCATCGACTGTCTCAGTTCATCGAAATCCCGATTCATCGAAATCCAGATTCATCGACTGTCGCGTTTCATCGAAATCCCGTTTCCCCGAGATCCCGATTCATTTAAATCCCGAATCATCGAAATCCCAGTTCATCGACTTATTTGACAGTATTAACAGCAAAGTCGATGAAACGGGGATGATAGGGGGAAATGGGATGATGCCCATTTGGCTAGTTAAAAAAATTTGAAAAATGAAACCTCTCCCAAAAAATTGAAAGTTTTCCAGCACGTGAACACAAAAATGAACACAATCACCAATTTGCATGCAATCCGGACTAGCCGTTTTCAAATAGATGGAAATTATAGCAAAACATTTTGGAGAGATTCTCATCGGCTTTCCAGATTCGATATTTACCGAACAAAGTACGCCTATATTCTATATTAGTCAAGGGTCGAGTTTGCGATTATACTCATATTTAGATATCTCGTTCATTTTACGACGCATATGCTGCGTTTGCCTTGTAAATTATGATACATACTATTAGAAAAGCTGGTGTATTCTGTAATATTACCACCGGCTACGACTATATATTTCTACGTATTGGAATTCTCAGTTCCTCACCTCAGAGAGGCACTGAATACTCCAGCGATGAAAATGCCCGGAAGTCCTGGAATACCTCTAGCCGTATCCATCACAAAGTAGGGTAGAAGTTGATCCGGCCGCTCTATTTCCTGTACAAAAAGATCGAGGCGAAATATCAGTTTATTTTCAAATGACTTTCCAAGGGTATGACATATCATAATTCTGTTGCTATGAAAACAGAGATTTCTTCAAAACATTGATTTCTTCAAAATCAGTAACTTTAGTATCATTTGGTATTTAATTATAAACAATTATTTCAGTACGATTATTCTTGTTGCAAATATCGATATGCAAATCGAGAGAAAGGGAACAAGAGAAGAGAAACTCAAATCATCGCGTACAAAGACAATTTGGAGAGAGGGGGCGGGGTGTACACGATGAAACCAATATTAAAATGTTTAATTTTTTCATATTGGGTTTAACGACGTACTGTAATGATAGCGGAGATCTATTGGCGTCGGATGGATGATTAATGAGATGAAGGGATGATGGGATGAATGTGGGTTTCGTGTTAGGTATACTTGTGTAATATAGGTACACCCAGAAAAGTCCAGATCAAGGTAATTTTCAGTATTGTCCGACTACTGACTCCAAAAACTCAGAAAGACGATTCCAAAGAAGTACCATTAGGACTATCTTCCCATATCCCCCTCCCCTTCTTTTTCTCCCCTGCCCCTGCTATTGGTTGCATACATTATAATTCCCTCCCTTACTAGAGTCACCATCCCCTAAGAAATGTTCCGATTCTACCACTGTTAGAAACTAGTTTCCATATTTGGTTGAGCTGCCGCATCTTGTGGTTGGTTCACCTTTGACATCAGAGGGTCACAGTCGAAGTAAGTGGCGTAAATAACGAGACCAGTAAAACAGCAGATTGTGTTCACAACAATCATTCCAATTACGTAGATGAACAGCGAACTGAAAGGAGAATCGATTTAAAACAAATCAATTATAGAATCATGGATCCATCAATCATGGAAGTTTTTCATTCTTTCGGTTAGTATTCAGACTTTATTCTTTCCCAGTTATAGTGTTCTTGTTTCATTTTATTGCTGTTTTTGATTGATGCACTAACCTAAGTTTGCTAGTAAAAGTATCTAGAAAAAATGCAATAATAGGTACATTCGAGAAATCTGAAAAAAAGATGAGAGAATCGGAAAGAAGTTGGACTAAAAGAAGAGATAACATTTCGATGAATTTAAAGAAACAATTACAAACTGATTAAAAAAAAATCTTCAGATTTTGTCAATGACCTCTTGACCCAAAATGAATTAGTTTTCTGGATTTCAACAAATAATTTGATATTAAAATAGTTGCATCATTTTATCCAACATCTGAGTTCTCTTACGTAAACTATATTTCACACATTTCCATATAAAATGTAGGTGAACTGTTAAACATAGCATCATGTGTATTTCTCTATCAAATCGTTGTCTAATTCTTGCATCCTGTGGGATACAAAAACATCTTTTAACGGTATACTGAAAATATGTTATTGTTGTAAGTATAGTTACCTTTTAGCGGTGTTCAAATCTGGCATCGATAAGTACTTCTGGACGAATCTCTGATTAACTCCTGCATTTGATAGTGATATGACAGTGAAACCAATCACAACTGTCCAGACTGTGTCGCGATTCAATGGACTTGGATCAAAACTGTAGGCACAGAAATACAAAATAATGAAACTATTCATTCATAAACCTTATACATAATGATGATGATTATTGTTTGCTTAACGACCCCACCAACAGCTAAGTTATACGGGGATACGAATGAGCAGATGATAAGTGAAAGGACGTTTACAGAAACCCATGCATTATGCGGGACTCGAACCCACGCCCAATGGTGACTTCAGTTTCTGAAGCTGTGCCTCAGCTGACTGAGCTACCGAGGGCGGCAATTTCATAATACCTATAATACTCAGATCCGTGCTTTACATAAGTAGATGAATGTAGATGAACGTCATATACGTTCTAAGACGAGCAAAGCCTCGATGGTTTAGGGCGGATTGTGGTGGGGAACCCTATGGCCATGAAATAATTTATGAATGTGAATGTTTAAGAGTTTTTTTGGTGATTAGTATCTATTTTCATTGAAATTGTTCTTATTTCGAGTTTTGTTGCCTCACTTTTGTGCAGCTATGAGTGTATAATGAATGAATAAATAGATGTATTTGCAATTCATTTGGAGTCTATATACCTACACACATTAGTTTGGACTCTATCTGAGGAACTTTATCTCTGTCTAGGAACTCACTTCCTTAAGTCACAAGCAGCTCTAATTGATTGTATCTGTTTATCATTTTAATCAAAATTGTAATTTTCAGGAATCAACACTTTTATATTCTCTTCATATTGGCTAGTCGGTTTGATTGGAAAATCTGTTACGTTTTACTTACTTGGCTAGGTGAATACGACCTCCATTCAAATTTGTCTGCCATACTACGTCGAGCCCACCCAATTCGATGACACCCATGATACTGACTACGATGCCTGAACCAATAATAATGAATCCTTGCATAAAATCCGTCCATATTACAGCTTTTATACCTCCCTGGAAACAAACATTCTATTAGCAAGTTCGATCACGTGAATATAAGCTATACTTAGTTATTTTACAAGAATTAAAGAAATTGTGTGTATTTGCAATAATACTGATAATTCGGTTAGAGACACAGCAGCAGTATTTAATTACTCAGTTCATTATAATAATGTGGCCAATTACTTTCTTTGTAATCGAATTTTTCATCGAATATTTGGATTTATACTTACCATCATTGTATAGGATATACATACGATTGAAACGACAAGACTGACTATATGAAGATGTATACCAGCCACTGAAAGACGTATAAAAGAATAGGTCAAGTTATTTCACAATTCCAATGTATGATTTACGAAATATATACTTTCAAAGATCAATCAGGGAAACACAAAGTATGATTTCGTTACTTAAGGTAAACTCTCCGTGAACTGTGTGTATAGTCCCAAATATCATCAAAGATAATATGAAGAGATGCAGTCATAAATACATGCATACGTACATACGTATGATTACAATTTACGAGCACAATTGAAAATAAAAATCGACAATAGTGACATGATATTTGCATGTACAATAGTGAGAGTGAAATTACTTAAATTATAGTCTCTAAAATAATATACATGAATAAGAACAATTGCCGATTTTAAATATATTGACGCCATTTTTGAAATAGTTTCGTGCCAATCTACTCATTAAGAAGAATGTTTTGATCTGTACATCAGAAAAACTTCTCATGAAATTCAAAATCGCACGATAATTCCCATAATATTGTTGAGTGTGCACTGATTGATTCAAAAAATGTATCATACATTATTTTGAGATATATTACCTTGGCTAGGGACCAATTTGATTTTGGATCAATACATGTTCTAGATGTCCAATTATTTATGTTGGGTGAATTATCTGAGTGTACAGATCAAATGAGTATACCATATCAATTAAGAGTATTTTCGTCACTATCTACAAGAAAATCGATGTAAAAAGAAAGTAGATGTAAAACCTACTATGACTAAAAGCTAGTGCTGGTACGTAGATGACAATAGGGATGTACAGAATCAGAGAGATGGCGTACAGCATTGATGCCATCAAGCGAACACTTTTGTTGAACCTTATTTCCAAGTACTAGAATTAAAAATGAAATTAGTTATTCAATTAGGTTATCAATTTAACCCTTGAGATTTCAAGGGGTCTTATTTTTTTTGAAGTAACATCTATTTATATTTATTCACGGATATCTTTTCAATCATCCACAAACAATATCTAGTTGATTAATTATATATATGTATATCTATATATAAAAGGTTTTAGCCTTGTCATAAAAGATACATCTCGACCGGGACTCGAACCCGGGACCTTCTGACTGCCGGTCAACTTCTCTCTCACTGAGCTACCGAGATATTACACATATGTCATGGCTAATTTCTACGGTATCCGGTAATGCGAATCCAGTTGCCGCGTACAGATTGCTCGTGCGCCCGCGAAGGTGATTTGACAAAGGCGTACAAATGTAAAGTCCGGCAATGGAAAACAGTTGGCGGGCGCAGATCGCTTCTGCGTGGGCGAAGTGATTGGGGAAAGCCGCACTAGTCGAGCTGGGGACTTGTAAATATTAGCAGATGCCCGAGTCCGCGCCTGGTAGAGCAGGTTGGCGCGCGGAACAGGGTCTGCGCGGGCGAAGGTGTTTCGACAAAGGCGGACAAATGTAAAGTCCGGCTTTGCGAATCCAGTTGGCGGGCGCAGATTGCTCGTGCGCCCGCGAAGATGATTTGACAAAGGCGGACAAATGTAAACTCCGGCTTTGCGAATCCAGTTGGCGGGCGCAGATTGCTCGTGCGCCCGCAAAAGTGAATTGACAAAGGCGGACAAATGTAAAGTCCGGTAATGCGAATCCAGTTGGCGGGCGCAGATTGCTCGTGCGCCCGCGAAGATGTTTTGACAAAGGCGGACAAATGTAAAGTCCGATAATGCGAATCCAGTTGGCGGGTACAGATTGCTCGTGCGCCCGCGAAGATTATTTGACAAAGGCGGACAAATGTAAACTCCGGCTTTGCGAATCCAGTTGGCGGGCGCAGATTGCTCGTGCGCCCGCAAAAGTGAATTGACAAAGGCGGACAAATGTAAAGTCCGGTAATGCGAATCCAGTTGGCGGGCGCAGATTGCTCGTGCGCCCGCGAAGATGTTTTGACAAAGGCGGACAAATGTAAAGTCCGATAATGCGAATCCAGTTGGCGGGTACAGATTGCTCGTGCGCCCGCGAAGATGATTTGACAAAGGCGGACAAATGTAAAGTCCGGCTTTGCGAATCCAGTTGGCGCGTGCAGATTGCTCGTTCGCCTGCGAGGGTGATTTGACAAAGGTGGACAAATGTAAAGTCCGGCAATGTGAATCCAGATGGCGCGTGCAGATTACTCGTGCGACCGCGAAGGTGACTTGGGCAAAAGCTGACTAATGTGAGAGAACATGCAGTCCGGACTTGTCAGATAAGTTGGCGCGTGCAGATTGCTTGTGCGAACGCGAAGTTAAACTCACACATACAATTATAACTATTCTTCTGCTTTCGCCGATCGCCGATCGAAGATTGTCGATTTATTGTTGACATACGGGTAGTAGTACGTGGAAAAAACGTCTAAAATTGTCAAATGTTTTTCTGAAGCTGTGTGCGGTATCAAAATGAAGGTACATTCAATCGATTGCGGAAAATGTTGATTTAAGCTCGATCCAATGTCTGGTTCTCAGTTTTTTTTTTTGAAAACATATGAAAATTTGCGATTTTCTTTGGAATTTTTTTTACACAGCCGTGTGTGGTATCAAAATGAAGATACATTCAATTGATTGCATGAAATTCTAATTTCAGTCCGATTCAATGTATAGATTCTCCGGCAAACATGTTTTGAACAACCCCATGCAGATCGGGTGTCGGAAAATTTACGATTTTCTTTGAAATTTTTTTCACAGAGTTGTGTGTGGTATCAAAATGAAGGTACATTCAATCGAATGCGAAAATTTCAATATCGGCCCGATCCGATGTATAGTTCTCCGGAAAACATGTTTTGAACAACCCCCTGCAGATCGGGTGTCGGAAAATTTGCGATTTTCCCCTCGAAATTTTTTTACACAGTCGTGTATGGTATCAAAATGAGGATACAATCAATTGATTGCATAAAATTTCAATTTCGTCCTGATCCAATGTCTTGTTCTCCGGGAAAAAATTCTTGAACACCCCCTTGCGCAGAGGGGTATAGGAAAATTTACGATTTTCTTCGGAAAATTTTTGTCGAAGCCATGTGTTGTATCAAAATGAAGGTACATTCAATCGATTGCAAAAATGTTAATTTCGTCCCGATCCAATGTTTGGTTATCCGAAAAAAAAATCTTGAAAACCCCCTCGGAAAATTTATGATTTTCTTAGGAAAATTTTTTTCGAAGCCGTGAGTAGCATCAAAATGCTAAGTCAATCGCTAGCTTTCAGAAAATCGTACAATCAGCCCGATCACATCGTGGGTTCTTCAGCAATCGCCGATCGAAGATTGTTGATTTATTGTTGACATACGGGTACTAGTACGTGGAAAAAACCAAAATTTCAAAAAAAATCGAACTCTTTTGCCGAAGCTGTGTGCGGTATCAAAATGAAGGTTCATTGAATCTTTTGCGAAAAATATTGATTTTAGCTCGATCCGATGTCTGGTTCTCCGTAAAAATATTCTTGAAAGTATGGGAAAATTATCGATTTTCTTTGGAATTTTCTTACACAGCCGTGAATGATATCAAAATTAAGATAAATTCAATTGATTACGTACAATTCTCATTTCAAACTTACTTCGTATGTGGTAGTGACTTGCAGGTTGAAGAACACAGGCAGGTAGACGTAGTTGACGATGATCCCCATGATGATGGACGCAACGCATACAAGCCAATATGTGGAGCCATGCGTGTAAATCTCCACGGGAACACCCATTATAGTAATCGCGGAAACTGAACTAAAATTAATGATTTTTTTTTCAGTTTTCAAATAATTAAAGTATAATAGGCTATTAGAGTATTAAAACATTGTTTCATTACACTTGATTCTCTTCCAAATTATTATTCGTGTATTATTATTCTGTTCTCATTGGGGTAACCGAAATTGGCTCATGTATTTTTCAGTTACGGAATGGATATCCGTCAATTCTTAAATCAAGTGAACCAAATTGTAAGGTGTTTTCGATACCACCTTTGACTATATTTGGTACTTGAGGAAAAGATATTCCACTTCAGAATAGATTGTTGTCATTCCAACAATAAAATCTTCCCTATAAAAGTCATTATTACCATGTTGTGTATTTCACATTTCATAATTGAGTACAGGTATTCTAATGAATCCAAAAAGGAAGAAGAAAATGCTTACACATTTTGGTACTTAGGCCTACTGTAATTTGTCATCTTCAAAATTTTCAATGATTACATTGAAGGACATATCAACCCTGAAACTATATTTTGACGAATAAAGACGATATTCATAACCCTAATCACAGAGAAAACTAGAAATCATCATCTCAATTCCTGAAATTATAATTCATTTATTTGTCCACGAGGATCCGGCCCTTTTTCCGAGTCGTGACGTAGTCAACACTCGATTCTGTTTATGTTTCTATCGATAATGCCTAGGTCATGACTCGTAGTCACTGGAGGAACAGAAAAATCAACTACTAACTTCTGATATTGAGTTGTTGATATCTAGTTTTCTCTAAAATTGGAAAAAATATCGTTATTATTTATGAAAACTTAGTTTCAGGGTTATGATGTCCTCTAAACCTTTCGCAATCATTACGTCAGTCGAGGTTTTGTTCAATTCTTACCCAGCAATCAGCGACACTGCTACAGGAAACAAGGCCATTGTTTTACCGCCGTGTAGATAGTCAACCGTTGACTTTGGTTTGCCGCCGAAACACCCAAAGTACGCACCAATCAGCGTCGAGACGCTCAGCATCAGTCCGAAAACGCTGTAGTCGAGCCAATCGAAGTATCGACGAGTGCTTCCGAGTACTTTCACGGCTTCGTCGATCGTATTCATTATACTCACTTTGAATAAGAAGTATACCTATTATAAGTATACGCATAACGTATAAGTCAGTTATAAGTATACGTATACGTATACGATTGGTGTGCAGCATGAGCAAAAATATATAAAGTGCCTCAAGAATCACACGAATGCCTCCGCTGAGCTTGACTCACGAAATATAACTAAATAAATGTGTTTTTAAGCTGCAGTCAGGTATGACATAAATGTGAATATGCAGTAAAAAACTAATTCGAAGAAAAGATAGTAGCTAAGCCGTCAGAAATTAATTAAGGAAAGATGTAAAATAGTACGGCAGTGATTTTACAACCTCGTATAGACCCCAACGAAAGGCGCACTGTTCTCCTATTTCTTGCTTATATCGGCCAATACATCACTAAATCTATATTGTATAACTGAAAATTAATCAGTGGTCAACTAAATTTCCATCTACTTACTAAGTAATTGTTTTCTCTGCTGTATATAACGTATGAAGAAATTATACAAAATATTTGAAATTGGGCGCACTTAGGCTCGGTAACTGAGAATATTATGAGAAGCTTGATTATGTTTATGTTTTATTTTCTCTCAAAGATATGTACATGATACAAATATAGAAAATACTCAAAACTAGAAATGAAAATGAGTGAATAGAAAGAGATAAGTGAACAGAAAGAGATAATTGAAAAAGACAGATAATACATGTAAGATGATGGGATGGTTGACTAGTGTGACTTTGAAGTGAGAAATTCATTGAGGTCATAGAATGGGTTCTGAAGTAGAAAAGATTTCAGGTTGTATTTAAAAGATGAAAGTTTGGTAAGGCTGGTTATATGTGTGGGTAGTTTATTATAAATAAACTTATTATTATTATATTATTATTATTAGCTTTATTATTATAAGCTGATGAACGTACCTCTTTAGTTATCCTCAGTTTAACTCAGGTTAGCGTTGTATTCACGGTATTACTGTGAACGTTTCCAAATGTGTCTCCTGCGATATGACTAGATTCTCTGATTATGCAATTCATTCTCTCGCATATCAAAATACAGATATTAATATCTTTCACTTGATCTTGACAATGGAAATGAATACTATTGAAATACTACACTTAAACTAGAGACGCAGAACTAGACTAATGAAATAATTCCTTGGCCTCGATTGCCTTTATACCTCACAGACACAAGTCTTCGTCTATGTTTGTACATACGAATTGTTTGCTTAAGATAGGAAATACGTTTTTGTACCAAAGTCCTTTACGGAGAAATCAAGTAATCCATATTAAAGACATTGAGACAATGAGAAATTTAATTTCACTAGTCTCTGTCATTATAGGATGGTAATAAATTTATCATAGAGGCATGTGAAAATATGTTATTTTATTGAAATGTACAAAATATTACAAAATTGGAAATCTTAAAAACATTCTGGGTCATCGGTATCATGAACATTGCTGAGTTATGATTATTAGTTATGGCATGAATTCACGAAACACCACAAACGGCTTCTCTGATTCACCAGAGAAATACTAATTTCATTAACTATTTATAAAAATAATCTGCTCCAAAAATTAATCATCAACTAGGCTCTTCAATTTCAGATTTGAAACTGTAAAGTTCTCTTCCCACCATGCCATTGGGTGCCATGTATTTATCGTTTCTCGATTTGACATATTTCTGCATGAAAGGTACAAACAAGTTGACATTCATGCAGGATGGTTCTCTTGGTCCAGTGATGAAGCTTACAATCAGACCAACGATGATGACGATCATTGTTCCAATTAGAACAAAATAGTAGAATGCGATTCTATAGAGAATGAAAGGTTCATTTGGTTGATCTGAAGACCTGGAATAATAATGAATGATGATTATTATCAGTCTATATATTTTTTGGATTCGAGCCAATATAGAGATATATATGATAGAATTGTCAAATTGTCGAAGTTCCGTCTTTACCGGGACCTCTCACTTCGATAATGAGATGTTCAGTTGATCAAATACAGGTTGAGACGAAACTTCCTTGTTTTGACAATTCCTAATATATAATCACATATAAATATAGGGGAATGGAGAATATATAAATGAAAAGATATATAAAAAGAGAGAGAGAGACAGAGAGGAGGGGGGGGGGGAGAAGTATAATTCAAAGATAGAAATATATAACATATTATAAGAAATGTATCATGAGAAAATACACAATTGTTCATTTGTTATCTACATTTCGCCAAACAATAGTAACTCAAGAACATCTTGGCATGAGCTAACCTTTACTTTGATTTGGTTGGAAGAAAATGGATATAAATATACTTACACAGTTTTGGCTGTCATGCTCATATTGACCGCTGTTGCATTGTAGTACAGACATCCTTCTACTGTAGTGGGTAGAACCGACTGAGTCAGCGAGCCGTTTTTCATTGCATTCTGAGCACCAATCACAAGCCAGCCAACAAATAGCAGGCTGCTGACACTTCCTGCCATTGCTCCCTGTGTGCAAATATAAACCCAGGATTTATACATCATAAATTAACGCATTTTTCGTATTAGAGCGTACGAAAATGATTTTTGATTAACAAAATTCGGTTTGGGTCTAGGCACGTCTCAAGTGCCTATAGAGAGGGTCTAGGTGAATATCTATACTGGCTATGTAAACGCACATATGTATACATTTCTCGAGATATATTATAAATTGTTACATATACCTGCTCACTCGTCAATTTAACTTTTCAAGACTACTTAGGACAATACTTACTTACTTAAGAACAATTTAGGACTACTTCTTGGTCAAGTCTTGAAAGTCATTCCACTTAATACTTAAATTTCGGAACCTAACGATGTCTATATCGTGCGACAGCTAATAAACACATTACATTTTTCTCAAGTACAACGACCCATTAGACATCTTGGTTATACGGCGTCTGAATGAGCGAGTAAATGAAACTGATAGCGATAGATATAGGGAAAGACGTTACAAAACCAATGCTTATTGCGAGAACTCGAACCCACGCCAACGGTGACTACAATTCATACGCTAGTTTTATCAACGATACTATTCTCAGTTTTTACACGTATTTGTACACGTTTTGTATGAACGTGCTGAATATTTACCTTCACATTGGCCCACGGAAAGAACATTCCAAGGGTGAATAATCCCAACAAAGCGCCGGATGTGATTGCGCCTACACTGTATGACAACTGAAACATAATTTTCACATTTCATGTGTGGTTATTATCATGAATAACTGAACAAATCATCGTGTCAGTGAATCAGAGTGCTCTGTATTATGAGATACATTTCTGTAAATACGAGAATGTTTTGTTCTTCTTCTGTTATTCAATATTGGCATTTATATTTCATTTCAGTCTTGCTTGATTGTCATAATTTCTTTCATTTAGTTGGCTTTTTTTTTCCTAATTTATTATCGAAATAATTTGTGGTCTTGATTATCGGTTTTATTCTTGTATGCATGTTATTATTAGTTTAAAAACTTCAGTAGACCTTCAGACAAGTCGATATGACTTTGAGGGTCTACGAATACATTGTTACAAAAAATGTAAAAATTGAATACAATTCTGAAAAAAAAAATCAAAATAATTGTTCATATTTGTATACAAATATTCAATATTTTCATACAAAAATATAAAATTGATACATTTTCGAGGGTTTTGGTTCTTTCGGTCTTTCGTTCAAATACTGCCAACACATTTTATCATTGAAGTACAACCTAATTCCAACTAAATAATGAGTGTCGTTTCACTGCTAACACTCATGAAATGAACCATATCAGGTATCTTAATGACTGAAGAGTATCAGTGGTATAATTACCTCCAACACGGCTCCCAGTTGTTCTACAACGAACACCATTAGCACACAAAACGTACCAACTGCGGCGACTATAATCTTCATAATAATATTTGCTCGATTTTCCATCACTTTACCCTTTAAACAAGGCTGGATAAAGTCCTCGAATATAGTCGCAGAAAGAGAGTTCATATTCGTCGACATTGTACTGAAAAATGAAGAATGAACAGAGGTGATACATTTTTAAAAATTGTGCCCACATCCTGGTATAGGTTATATGGGGGTATATGAGCGAGTGCTGTAATGCAATGGATAAATGATGATAGGTGAAAGGAAAACCAATCCAATGAACGAAATTCCTTGAGAGCGCTGAAGAGCGTCCCCAAGAACTCCTCGAAATAAAGTCGACTCGCTCGTGTGACATGGGTTTCGGGTACTTATGAATGAATAGTTTCAAAATATGGTCAGGGTTAAGGTGAGGTTGGACACCCAAACCAATGTTACACAACCGAGGCGACTTTATTCCAGTCAGATGTCCCAACGAAACTACTTGGGGACGCATTGGTTTACTGGGATACCGGAATAAAGTCGACTCGGTCGTGTGACATGGGCTTCGGGGTACTTATGAATGAATAGTTTCAAAATGTAGTTAGGGTTAAGGTAAGCTTGGACACCCCAACCCATGTCACACAACCGAGTCGACGTAGTTCCGGTATATGCTCTTCAGTCGCCCCAACTACTTTGAACAAGTCATCAGAGTCATTTGTATCAGAGGGGCAACTGTGACGTGAGGACAAATTACATAAGTATGCTTCTCAAGTTGGCCTTAATAGTGGCAAGGCAATCAATTTGGTTACCATGGTGAAACGGTGAAATCTCGATCTTAGGGTACCCGATACCAGAACTATGGTACGTTGTTATAATCTTATATGATTTGGCCATGTTGGGCAAAGATCCAAGTCACATCTCTTATACCGTATGTTTCTTAGTGTAGCATGACAGTTTGTATTTGATGTTACAGATATCATGTCTTCTTTCTATGTAGGCCTACAATCATGTGAAGTAACTCTCCAAGTCACGTGTTCAAACATCCATTTTCTCTCACAAATAATAATAATTCATTCAGTTATACGAACAACATTATAGCTTCGTTGACATACCTCAAAGCAGCACTGAATACTCCAGCGATGAAAATGCCCGGAAGTCCTGGAACACCTGTTGCTGTGTCCATCACAAAGTAGGGTAGAAGTTGATCCGGTCTCTGTATTTCCTTTTTTAGAAATACATAAAATAGAAATGTTAAGCTTGATATTTTAGTTTAGGATGATAAAGACAGCTCATTAATAATGTTGGTAAGCTTACCTTCGACTGAAGAGGATCACAGTCCTTGTACGTTGCGTAAATAACAAGGCCAGTGAAACAACATATCGAGTTGACAAAAACCAATCCGATGATGTAAATCAATAATGATCTAAAACAGAGAATTGTTTCACAATAATGTTTTGATTTTCAAATTATGAGAGAGATGAAAGAAGATTTCAAGAAGAAGAAACTCAAGATAATAAGAAGATTCAAGATTTTTTTCTCCCCACTTTGAATTGTTCCCAACCCTGAAATTACTACGGTAAGATTTTTTTGTTAGATGAGTCATCTTATTTTAATTATTCTTTGGAATGGTAAGATTGTACCCGTCCGAACGATCCTATCTTTCATCCATAGTCTTAATTGGGGAAAAATGATTTTGTATCAAGTGTCGATGTTATTGAAAAAAAATCTATTTCAATCTTGATATCTCATAAAATCTCATTATTTCATGAAACTCATCGCCTCATCATGTCATTAAACAGAATAAACTCTGTATCCATATAGTAATAATTTTAATAATTACCTTTTTGCGCTCCTCAAATCAGGCATTGACAAAAACTTCTGCACGTATCCCTGATTGGTTCCAGCGTTTGATACCCAGATGAATGCTAAGCCAATCACAACTGTCCACACCGTGTCACGGTTCAGTGGACTAGGGTCGAAACTGAAAAGCAAAATGAATATTTAGTATATAATTGAAATTAAAAGTTAGTTGGAATATATAAGTAGAGCGTAGATACAGACTTCTTTCAAGTGATGTCACACACTATTGTAGTTTGTTACCTAAATTGTAATCTCCAATCATAACTTCAGTACCAGTTTGTCTATCCTCAACTTTTCTCAACTTTTGCTATACGGTAACCTGACACGTGCTATCTTCCTATGAAGTTTAGGTACGATTTTAATAACTGATTGTTAGTGGATTAAGCGATAATGGATACTTAGCGGATTCACTTATTATCACCGTTGGTTACGCATTCTATTTCCGTACCTTTTGAATAATTTAGTTAGAGGATTGACACTTGTATAAGATTCGTACAACCAGCTCTTAGAAGTTTAATCGGAAGTCCATGTTTCGAGTTTAACTGGACCTAAAAGGCCTAAATACTACTTTAAAGTCAAAGGCCACACTTTAGTGCAAATTGATACTTCAACTGGAAGACACATTTTATCTTCTAAGCTAACTCTAGACACAATCTTTCATGAAACTGGACCTAAAATGATAGCATATTCAGGAATTGCATACTATGAAGTGTCCTACATACAATGGAGTACATTTGCATGGGTAATGGGGTGTGTAGGAAGATAGCCCTATAAGTAAAAACCATGCAGTGACTATAAAAGGGCAAGACAATGCAAAAGAAGTCTATTTCTCAAGTCTAAATTTTAAGTTACACCTGCAATTCGTGAAATGAATGTGTCACTAATATGAACGGACAAACGGGATTCTAAACATATAAACAAATGAAAATAAAATGTTGGCAATAGGCCTACAAGATACAAATATGATGCATACCGGTAATCCATAATGCGAAGATGATAATTGTTCAAAATACTAATGAGGCCATTTGTACACGAGCTTGTTGATTAACACGCGCGAGAAGATTAAAAGTTGAATATAGGAAAACCACATACTATGTCAACCATTGTATTGTTACTTCACCGAAGCACGGATCGTATCCATCAACTATGAGGCCTCCATCATGTAAACCTAAGACGAATACATAGGCCTATTATTGATCGTCAGTTCTTTGTAGATACTCCTCGGAATGTTTATGAAGACTTCAATATGTTATTTTGGACGGTGACTATTTTGGATGATGATGATGATGATGATGATGATGATGATTATTCTTTGCTTAACGACCCCATTGGGTTATACGTGACATGGGTTATACGGGGGTACGAATGAGCGCGGGTGATTATGAAACTATAGAGTGATGATGAGTGAAAGGACGTTTACGGATACGGATACGAACCCACGCCCAACGGTTTGCTTCAGTGTCTGAAGCGTGCCTCAGTTGACTGAGCTAACGAGGGCGGCACTATTTTGGACAGTATAGTTTATTATAGTATATATAGTGGGGGACAGTAGGATCCTACTGTGATGTAGTAGGAGGGACATCACAATCCTGAAATTAGAATTTACGAATAGTGACCATTATCTACTTCCTTGATTTCGTGGAAACCTAAAAATCATCTCAATTTCAGAAATGCAATTTATTCATCTGTCACTCGGCTCTTTTCTGAGTTGTGACGTAGACATCAACCAAATCTGTCTATGTTTATATACAGAATGGGTAATGTCTATACGTCATTACTCCTGGTCCCTGGAGGATAAAATTTTAATTTATGAAATTGATCTGATGATTTCTAGTTTTCTCTAAAACCAAGAAATAAAATATCGTCATTATTCATTAAAATCTAGTTTCAGGGTTGTGATGTCCCTTAAATATATTTCAAATTCGATAAACTCACTTCCAAATTTGCGTTCGACCGCCTTCCACATTTCTCTGCCAGACGACTTCGAGTCCGCCTACCTTGATGACACCCATTATACTCACTACGATGCCTGAACCAACAATTAGAAAACCTTGGATGAAATCAGTCCATATTACAGCTTTCATTCCTCCCTGGAAACAAACAATAGTTACAAATCGAGTAAGACCATTTTCTTCAGGAAAGAAATAATATAAATCTTTTAGTACGTGGAGAGTCTATTGATTTATTATTCTAGTTGTGCCAAAGACAATAATTATAATAATGATGTTGGTGGCATTGAGTAATACAACATGATTATTTTTGTATTGATTGATTTATTCATCAATATCGATTGCTCTTATATAATATATAGCAAGCATGCATAAAAATAGTTTGAAATAATAGAATGTACAATATAGTTGTTTATAATAGTATAATAATGCAAATACAAACGTGCATTACGTGCGATAATCGATAATGATTGTAAGTTTGAAAAATAAAAAAGTATAACTACTATTTGAAGTCAGACTGGCGCGTGTGAACACGTGTTCTATAAATGATTGTTCACTTATCATCACTCCATGGTTTTATCAGCAACGTATTCGAACCCCATTTAATCGAGCTGTTGGTGAAGGTAAATGAGCACCAATGAAAATAATGGGCGTGATTTCAAATTGTCTTTGAGATTGATATCTTTCGATTTACATTTTTTTGGATCTATTCGATTATTTTTATATATTTTTTTTATATAGCAAATCTTTTTATTCAACTATATGAATTGGAATCAAATTCTGCATTTTTACTTCTATCTTATGTTTTGGAGATATTGTCTTTGGAGATCCTCTTGGATCAGATTATCTCTTTAGTAAACATTGCTATAAATGTAAGTGTAATAGAGAAATCTAATTCTAGAAAAAAGCACACCAGATTCTCAAACTTTTCAAATCAAAATATCGATACGGATATGAGGAACATGTAACTTACGAGTAGCGTGTAGAATATGCACGTAACGCACACCAACGGACTGATTAAATGTATACTCAAACCAGAAACTGAAAAGAAAAACATTAATCATTAGACCATGAATGAAATCTCTATGTAGTAAATAAAACTACGAATATGGAGTATGAAAAATTAGAACTTTTTTTTCATTCTAAATACTTTTCTAACAAAGTTAGATAAGTTCATTTTACAAGGGCACAACATATCAACTTGATTTTGCCGGTCCCAAGTCCTCTTCCTCCTACGTCTCCTCTGCCTGATTCTACTCTTCCTCCTCCACTTCCATCTCAACTCTTTTCACCACCTCCCTCCATTTCTTTCTATTCTTCCACCATTTACCGCTCTATGAATATAAAATGAAATGTAAAAAATAATTTTTACTCATTTAATGTAATAAAATACCAAGATTGTTGTAGAGTGTCTAGCACTCTGAACCGTTAATCAGGGGACCGGGTTTCGATTCCCGCCATGGTCGACAGTCCTGCATGACTGGTTTTTCGTTATTTTACGTCTGTCGTTCAGGTTGATATGAATGATTGGATGGTTCCTTATCAATAGGCCACGACCAGTTTCTTCAAATTATCCAAAAACACATAATAAAATGACTTTTTATCTCATCATGTTCTACATTATGGACGTCAGATCTTAATATCATTACGTAATACACTCAATAGAAGAGAAGAATAAAAATAGATCACATTTCACTGACACTATTGGTATATTTGGTAATTATTATTCGAAAACATGTTTTAATGAAGCATTCAAGACATTCTCAGAGAAATCACGTAAATAACTAATAATACCCCACTTGATAATAAATAATACTAGCAATTAGCTATAGGGAAACTCGGCATATTATAAGATGAACGTGCAATTTATATGAAATGTACTGATGTAATCGAAAACTTCACATCTTGATTTTGAAACTGTCAAGTCTGACTACATACTTCCCAATGCTGTCACTGGTTAGCTGTTTTGGATAGGTGTATATCGTTACCTTGGCTAAAGGCTAATGCAGGGACGTAGACCACGATAGGTAAAACGAGCAGCATTGATACCGTGTAGAGAATTGAGGCCATCGTACGCACATTTTGATTAAACCTCACTTCAAGATACTGGAACAGAGCACAAGAATACAAAATGTGGGAACTTTCAATACGGTACATCGATAAAACAAAAACATATTTTTCAATTCTGTTATATTTATATGAAAAATAATTATCAATCTGGGTGTGGGTCTACTTGTCAGATTATAATGATGATAACAATGATAATATATTTTTATTTCATATATTGTAATTACAATTACACTCATTTGTACACCTGAATATAAAAGTACTAGTTTTGAAATACGTCAAGCTATAAGCATGAATAGTCAAAAATGTTAAAATAGACAAATTGAAATAATCATGCCCAAGTCAAATGTTTTTCTGTTAGGGCCTATATTGCTATTGCTATTGTAACTATAATCCAACTTCATTTTGTGTTCACGTTTTGTTTGCTAATTGTGTCATGTTTATGCCACTGACAAGCCCAAATGGACTTTGTGGGCTCTAATGAGGAATATGTGTATCCTCTCCGTAAAAAATGTAAATACAAAAAACATTAACAACATCAACGTAACACGTATGTATGTATGTATGTAGGCCTATGTATGTATGTATGTAAGTATGTCTTCATTTTTCCAGCTCATTAACTGGGTTACAATATATTATGTAAATACTTCTTACTCTCTAAAAATAAGTGAGAAATCTAAGACTGAAAATACATGACAAATCCAAAATGTATAGTGTTTGCCTTGATGAATAACCTACTTCGTATGTGGTAGTGACTTGCAGGTTGAAGAACACAGGCAGGTAGACGTAGTTGACGATGATCCCCATGATGATGGACGCAACGCATACAAGCCAATATGTGGAGCCATGCGTGTAAATCTCCACGGGAACACCCATTATAGTAATCGCGGAAACCGAACTGCAACCAAGTTATAACCAAAATCGCTGACATCGAGTTGTAAGTACAATCTCTGATAATTAAACACCAGAAAATCACCACAGCTTTTATGAACAAACCAAACTAAAGTAGGGTTTCCAGTTCCGATTTTTTCTTGTCGTCAGACACGATTTTTCCAACTGCCCAATCACAAGCCAGTATTCACCTAAAAACATGGCGGTTCACGACACCGTTTCAGTACCGATTCGGTGTCGTGATTATTGACTCGAATCCAACTTTTGACGGCCAAGATCACGATTTTACCGGAAGTAACACTGCGATTGCGATTCATCTTCTTTCAGTTGTTAGGATTTATATAGAAAGATCGAAAAAAAGAATCGACTCCCGAAAATATCGATTCATCTATCAATAAATAGAGCGATTTTAAATATAATTCCTAACATTCAAAGAAGCCTGTGTATATAGAGGTAATGAAGGCTATGACTATATGACGTCACGAAAACGTTACGGTAAAGGCGAAGTGGAAACACGCCTGTAAAAAATCGTACTCCAGATGTCGTGTCGGACGGCCAAAAAAATCGGAACTGGAAACCCTACTTAACACAATCAGTAAGAACACGATCTCTCGAATAATGGAGGCCATTTTCAAAAGTATTTGAAAAAATACATTTTCTCATGGTGGTGTAACAATAATATCCACGTGTTCACCACTGTTTCAACTGGTTGAAATTAGACGTAAGAAGAGCGTTGTGAATGAGGTAGAATTCTCGTAAGTTTACAGCCTTAAGTTACAGGAATAAGTTTAATGATATAAGTTCAATCGAGATGTTTACCTAGCAATTAGTGAAACTGCGACGGGAAACACCGCCATGGTTTTTCCTCCAAGGATGTAATCAAGAGTTGTTTTCTGTTTGCTTCCGAAACATCCAAAATAGACGCCAATCAGCGCCGAGACGCTCAGCATCAGTCCGAAAACGCTGTAGTCGAGCCAATCAAAGTAATGACGAGTACGTCCAAGTACTTGCAATGTTTCCTCCGTGACATTCATTTTACTGGTACTGGAAAATTAAAAAAATGATTTATAGTTTGAACTATAATTTATAAGCTGAATCATTTTATTCCTTTGAAAATAGCTTGATTAATGCTTGATCAACGACCCCACCAACAGCTAGGTTATACGGGGGTGGTGATGCAATTAAATGATTACAAGTATGGTAAATATAACATTATTTATAGGATCTTATGTTCAGACGCCGAAACAATAGACGCCCAGTAGAAACAAGCCACGACCGCTACCTATTATTAGTTACAAAACCATCAAATAAATCAGTTTTTCAACTTGCCTACGCCAAATAGTCGCACATTTCTCTGAAAGAAAAATTCAGATTTCATGAAGTATAACCATTCAAATGAAAAAATCAGTCTATAAGTTAGTGTAAGCAGTCAGTGTAAGGCGGAAAGTATGGTCAGATAGCGCTGTCCTGGTATTAAAGTTCATTGTTTTCTATTTATATAATTAAAATGGGGTGATGGAATCACCCTTGTGGTGTCCCATCCAAACGATCCTACTTTAATCCACAGCCTTAATTGGGGAACAATGATTTTGTATCACGTTTAGATGTTAATAATAAAAGAAAAAATAATAATATTGATAATGAGCAGATTGAGCGATAATTGTAGTTGATTAGAATGTTGATTTCGAAAATATAGATTGAGCAATTGATTGTCATCGCTGGATGATGGTAAGAGATGGAACATGGAAGCGTATTCTACAAGGTATTTGTGTGGATAGTGAGAAATAAACAATTCTGGCCTGTTGATGTTGAAACATCTCAGTATTTTCCTCTAAGCCACAGGAAAACAACGAAACCCTCTTTCAAGATAGTCGACCATGGCCGGTATCGAACTCTGGTCTCCAGAATGGTTGGTGCTTTGGTTCCCTTGTCTCGATGAATGTATATTGATTCTAATATATATCAAATGACAAAAATATTAAAAATAGCAAACCTAATCTATACAGAAATTCTTGCACGTAACATGCTACCTGTGATAGTCGGTGACTCTGCGTCATAATTTGTTTAAATGAAGAAACGTCTAAATTTAAACAACTGCGGTGTTACGTCTGTTCATGTTATATAATAAGGTCTTTGGTCTGTTCGCTTCGAATCATATGACGTAAGCGGCTTTCAAGTTTTAGTTACCTATCGCATATTATTGAAAATCGAAAAATTGAGAATATATGATAAATTTGTTCAAGCTATTACCATCCTTGGTTTCGCAATTTGTTCCATGAAAACGGTGTATATAAAAGAACAACAATAAATCTATTGATTCAAGTACCGCATGGTTTGAAATAATAATTGGATGAGCGTTAACGAAGACATCCATCCCACTCATGGAGCTCTGTCTGTGTGTTTTTTCCCTGTTTTTTGTAAGCACTGCACATAGGTCGTAGGGTTTGAGTGATAGGCATGAAACTTTTTGTAGATTCGCAGACTCATTCTACTTGAAACTGCATAGTTATTGGGTTGAATCGAGCAAACCATTGTTGAGAAATACCATCTCGAAGTTTTAAAAAATCGTAACACATTAGGATGGGCAAGAAAATTTA
This sequence comes from Brachyptera putata, assembly GCA_907164805.1. Lineage (NCBI taxonomy): Eukaryota > Metazoa > Arthropoda > Insecta > Plecoptera > Taeniopterygidae > Brachyptera > Brachyptera putata. Next base: position 4,572,550 of record OU015468.1, read on the forward strand.
AAAAAATGTAATCTCTCCAAATGAATTTAAATTCTCACTGAACGTGAATACATAGATGATACACATTATTACAAATTTGTGCGCAATTCGGATCAGCCGTTTTGAAGGAAATAATGTTAGTATAAATGATCATCATTCTCCAAGTAGATAGAAATAATTGCAAAAAAATGTTGCAGATATGGATTCACGGCTCCCTAGACTCGATGGTAGCCGAATGAAGTATCTCATCTGAGTCAAGGTGTGTTAGAGTTTTCGATTATACTGTATATAGATATCTTACAGCGCAAACTTCTGCGCATGCCTAGTTCTAAATTACAAAAGTGAGCACTACTCAACATTATGCAATTATACAAGAGCAGTGACAACAGTTCACCGGCTTGATCAAAATGAACCAATAAAACAATTCAAGTCAAAGTGATTCACAATAAATTCAATAGCAACAAACTTAAAATACGAGTTATTCAGAAAGATGAATTTACAAAAATACAATAATATGTATGAAATGAAAACGATGCTGAAAATCTCAAATCGCAGTTTAACCTATTCCGGACGTCCGCTGCTGGAAAAATTCAGTCGCAAAACCCACTCAGCAGCGGAAAAAACACCAAACAAAAATAGTCCAATGATAAATAAACAAGATTACTTTCATCAAAACACGAACAATAAAGAGAAAAACGTACCCCTCACCCCTCACCCCTCACCCCTCACCCCTCCCAAGAACAATGAGAGAATGAATTAATGAACTGTGCAGTATTACCGCCTTTCAACGAAGAGATTATTTGCGCCGAAACATTGAAAGAGACACACTCAACTAAAAAGACATGTTTGTCCAAAACGAAGAATGAGGGAAATAAATGAAAATACCACAGAAAACTCACACACTATAAATGGATATACAAACATATGCGATGTATACAAAAACATAATACAAAATATAAATATACAAAAGTTAAGATTGAAGATGTTTCCTACAACATAACTTCTGAACTGTTCTTTTTAACATAATCCTGCTAACGTTTTTAGGCATATATCCATTTGATGAATACAAAACTTGTATTCAAATGTTTTCTTCAAAACTGATGGTCTGATAATTGCATACAATTTTGTATTAGTGTATATCATTATTGTGTATCATTCTCATAATTATTCATTCATCATTCTTTTGTATTACATTTAGGAAAAATTTGAATTTTTACAGAGAGTTTGTTTTTTAATTTCTTTCGCGGGGGCTCTTAGAAATTTTGAGATGATGTTTCCCAAAAATTATGAAACCGATTCGACCCAAAAACTATACAGTTCTAAGTAAAATAAGTTGACACGTGTACAGAAAAAGTTTCGTGTCGATCAGTCAAGCCATGTGACCTGTGCAGTGCTTACAAACAAACGAACATGAAAAAAACACAGACAAAGCTCCATAAGTGTCTTCGCTTTCATATCTCCGCTAACGCTCATCCAATTATTTTTACAATTGGTCGAATGAATTATATTTTATCCAACTATGTCTTAGTGGTGGTAAGATTGCCCTGTTGGTGCCCCGTTCAAATGATCCCATATTCTCATCCTGCGTCTTAATTGGGAAACAATGACATGTCAAGTTTTCGATGTTACGAGTGCATGGAATTCAATGCAGCGAAATATTAGTGTATTGGTGATAACTTTTGAACGGTTCAAGATATAAACATAATAATATACAGGAAACAGAAATATTTAATACCTTCAAGATGGTATGGAATAAAGCATACATACATACATAAGTTATAACTATATTCAATTCATATCGCATATTGCCAAAAGAGAGATTTTTTAGCCTGTATACGTTTCACAATTATGCGATTTAAGTTGACTAGTTTTCATTCATACCATCTTCCAGGTATCTCCCCCACATTACATTTCTGATATCTCATACCATTCAAAATTTATCACTAAAAAACTGATACTTCGCTAAATCAACGCCAATCTACGTTTGATTCTGGAGGATTAAAAGGCCTAATTTGATAAATAAACAATAATACATACTTACAGAGGTTATTTGGAAGTGAATGTTGAGTTACCACAATAATATTTTGTCGCGCACAGAAATAGCTCTAGGTCTGTTCGCGATGGCAAGTACACAGCAAGTAACGAACAGGTTATGTGTTGAACAAGCGAACGTTACTCATAATTGCAATAAATATAATACTGATTGTTACTGCCGTGCACAAGTACTAAAACTACTAATAATGCTTACAATTAGTTATATGTTATGCATGTTGGAACATGCATGTTTATATCGGCATTATATAAACTTAGAAGCGCCAAGGACATAAATCTCGTAATTATTACTTTACCTCTTCCCTCCGCCCCCCTCAAGCACACCTGCTTCTTTTGCTCCAGTATGGTGGTGATTATCATCATGTGATTATCATACCGTGGTGATTATCATTGATTATTGATTATTGATTATCAACTGTCCTCCATCAGCTATTGGTTATTAGGAATTACGAAAGAGCGGATGATGAATGATATTTGAGAAAAAAGTTTGCTGGACTCGAAGCCGCTTCCCACTTGACTTCAGTTTCAGAGACTATATGTGAGCATATTATTTGGCAACTGCTATTTTTAGTCTGGTTGAGTTGTAAATGTATACCATGCAGGTTTTATTGTTGTTGTTGTTGTTGTTGTTGTACATAAATCTTATATGGGACTTGAACCCACACCCCACCCCGTCTTGAGTTCATCTTCTACTGCGGTGCCTTAGCTGAATGAACCACGGGGGCAGCTGTTGTGGCGTACTAAATATATATGGTTTAACAGCGTATAATATTTTGTATTATAAAATATCCATAATAAAATATTTATATACTATTTTGTAATTTAACAGATTATACATACCACTATCTGACCTCGAATAATTCTATAATTTGCAGAAGTGAATCAATGACTCGCTGAGTAGAGTTTCAACAGTAACATTATTCAAATATCGTTTTCAAATAAACACCAATTTTAGTGAAAAAAAAACAGTTTTGTTGCGCGATATACGAAACACGAAAATGTTGGTAGCTTATATCCAGTGCACTCGTGTATCTCGACTCCTGCGAGTCCATGCGCAGTTGCAGAGGGGAAGTCGTCGAAGCGTGCGCAGAAGTGAATGTTTATTTCGGGATGTCGTTGATTCACGAAGACGGCAGCAATTGCCATGCTTCAAACAGCAATTGCCATGCTTCCAAAATATTCAAATCGGTGGGTTTCTGAACTTGACCCAAATTTCGTGTTTCATTGAATCGATTGTGTATATTTAATTAAATATTTAATTGATTGTGGTTTTGTATGTACTGGGTATAGTTACTTATGAAACTGCCGTCGTTATGCAGGTCTAATTAATGGTGTATTTTGATCATTCAAATGAAAAATTTGACCTAGAAAATATATACATATATTATATATTGACCTTTAAAACGACTGGTTTCATTTCTTTTGTAAAACCATTTCTTTAGTGTTTAGATAAAAACTTAAATCCTGTCAAAAATTTGTTTTACAATTTTTCCACTCTAGGTTATTTTTGTGTTGGATGAGCAATAAGCGAGGACAATTCTGGTATACTAAAAAAAAAATGTTCGCGTTCCACAGGTCAAACGAAAGCACACATTTTGTTGATCTATATATAGTTCACGACCTGCCTGACCCGTGCCACTCGTACAAAGAATGGAATAAAAGTCAGAAATAACACAGAGCTAAGAAGATAATAGTGTCATGCTGCAACATATCGTTGGCCGAGACATTAGGATTTACTTATTTAAAGTCAACGTGACAGCGTGTCACCACCTTGGAAAGTAACTTCCAAAAAGGAAAAAGAAAAACCCCTTGTTTTAATAACATCGAAACTATACAAAATCATTGTTCCCAATCAGGGCAATGTATGAAAGATATGCTCGTTTGAACGGGACGCCACCAAGAAGGTTAGATATGCTGGAGAGGGCTTCAATTGTTGGAGACTGAAGCCAAAAAATCTAGGTGACTTATGAGTTTGAATTGTTGGCGGCCATCTCACGAGTGTGAATTCTAACTCCAAAAAGAATATTTTGTATAAAAAATTGTATATTTCACATACAAAGACCTTGCTAAAGACAGTCACAATATGGCCGCCAGAAAATAAATTGGCTTCACTTTCAACAATACAGAAAGAGTCTAAGCCCTCTCCAGCCTATTAGTAATCTAACCTAAATTATTTTATCAAGCAGTTTATTATAATCTAGCTGAAATAGTTACGTGGTCATTAAAGCACAGTGCGTTAACTAACTGCCACACAATGATTATAGCATGTTTTATCACATATGAGTGGGTCAGAAGTCAAATGGTGACTTTTCTGAAATATTGTGATAGAACTGTGTATGAATAGGCATGTTTGTTCATCTTGCACCAACCTGCAACAAAGTGTTGCTGGTGCAGAAAGGAAGAGCGTCATATTTTCTGCGTAATATTTTCTGCAGCTTGGTGTCACACCAGAATATGTTGGGATTGTTTTTCAGAAAAATCGGTCGAACGATTTTTCCGGAAAAAAATCGTCAAGTTTGGAAAATCTCCACAAGAATAACTCGGAGGGTAAATGCGTGAAAAACAAACTTTTTTAAAAAGCTCTAAAATATTTTCACTTGATACGAAACGAATCATCATACTCATTTTTTCAATGATGTTCACAACTAGGAAAACGGGAGTAGAACCTTATGCGTTGTGAGATAAGCTTATAAGTATTGAAATCTAGAATTAAAAATGTTCTGTAAAGTCACTCGGTCCCATTGCCGGACTTTGCATTTGTCCGCCTTTGTCAAAACACCTTCGCGGGCGCACGAGCAATCTGTACGCGCCAACTGGATTCGCATTGCCGGACTTTGCATTTGTCCGCCTTTGTCAAATCATCTTCCCGGGCGCACGAGCAATCTGTACGCGCCAACTGGATTCGCATTGCCGTACTTTGCATTTGTCCGCCTTTGTCAAAACATCTTCCCGGGCGCACGAGCAATCTGCGCCCGCCAACTGGATTCGCATTGCCGGACTTTACATTTGTCCGCCTTTGTCAAAACATCTTCGCGCGCGCACGAGCAATCTGCACGCGCCAACTGTTTCCCATTGCCGGACTTTACATTTGTCCGCCTTTGTCAAATCATACATCCACAGACCTTGAATTACTTCAAACGATCAAGAACCCAAACTGCCACGTGTTGACATTCATAGTACAAACTGTGGTATATTCACCGTGCAGAACTGGTTGATCCTAATATTCAATAAGATGTATACTTTTATGGCGTTTTCTTCGTTATTTATCATCTGATTATTGTGAAAATCAGTGAAAATAGTTCTTTTTGTATTCGGTAAATATTTTACAGTTTTTAATATTTTTCTTTCAACTATTTTCCCTCCGGGTTATTCTTATGGGGATTTTCCAAACTTTCCGAATTTTTCCTGAAAAACCGTTGGACTGATTTTTCAGTATAATCCCAAACTATTCTGGCGTGATAAAAATTTGCAGAAAAAGTTTCGATTGGTATTTTTCCTGAACTGTATGCAATGCCTCAAAAAATAATATCAAAAAAAATGTTCAGTCTAGCCGCAGATGATTCAATTATTCCACTTGACTGCAACTCAAGTTCAGCCTTTTCTCATAATAATCCTCATTCATTAATCCCTGCATATAAGAAATCGGGCTAACCTGTATCATAGAATCTGCCCACAATGGTTCGACACAATTCCAGCACTTTTATGTTCACTCATGAAAACACCCATTATATTGTGGATACCGTATTCTTCAGATGAGGAAAACGCGCCGCACGTTGTTGCTATAACATGAGTGTGACCAGGACCCCTATTCCTGAGATGAATGAGATGTGAGAAAAATCAGTGAGAAAACTATCTCATATAATGATGACATATTTCATCTCATATTTTATGTGAGATACTCGTTTTGTCACTCATTTTTATTTACTCATTTCTATTTAAATAAAAATGAGTGAGAAAACGAGTATCTCACATGAAAAATGAAATGAAATATGTCATTATTATGAGATAGTTTTCTCACTGAATTTTCTCACATCTCATTTATCTCAGGAATAGGGGTCCAGGGGCCTGATGACAAGGTATCGTTTCGTTACACCATGAAAATTAATTCCGTTTCCCCCCCCCCCCCCCCCTCCCCCATATTACTCCATAATGTTTTTGACCAATGTTTGCAAGGTGTAAAATTGTTTCAAAACACAATGATGAGTTTAGCTTCAATTGATTGTCAGAACTGTGTTTGTTTTGGTTTATTGGTTGTATCCTGCAAATTGTTTTTGATCAGTTATACTTGCAAGTTGCGATATCAAAAGTGCTGGCGTTTCTTGTTGAAATATTCTATACCTACAGAAACATTTTTTTTTCGAAAATATCAACAATGGGTCATTCACATTCATCGAACCGAAATTAACACGGGTATGTTACTGAATGGCTTGAGCCGTGCTAGGCCTTGTTGAAAACTACACAATGTCACAGTGTAACTCAACGTATACGTCCACAAGTATTAGGTATATAGGTATATTGTTCACATAACATCTGCCACGATAATCAAGATGTCTCATTGAATTATATGATTTTATTACATTATATTTTTATTATCAAATATTTTTTCTAAAGAAGTTATGTAACTATGGGCAAAAACATGTCGACTTGGATTTGCTATGCCCAAATCTTCTTCCTTCCACTCCTCCGCTTGCTCCTTCTTTTCATCCTCCTCCTCTTCTATCTCAATTCTTATCACCACCTCCCTCCGTTTCTCTATGTTCTCTCACTATTTATCGCCCTCTACTTCTATTCATGTCTGGCCTCTCTCTTCCACAGTTTAAAATTCAAATGAATGTGTCCACAAAATAAGGTTTCAGTAGGGAATAAAATTGGATGAGCGTATAAGCTACGATTAACTTCCATTCGTTCCAAAATGTTTTTTTCTCTGAATTATTGCTTATTGTATATGATCCGCAGGTAGGGATTATTTGTTTGATCAATCTAATTTTTTCGTGAACACAAAAAATATAGAAATCAAAATAGAACTGTGCAGTTTCAGGAAGTTATTTGTTTTACAACTTCTGAAAAAATTACATACTTGAATATTTTTGGACGAAATTGCAACGAAATGCACTCCACAAGTCGGATAATTTGTTCGATCAGTCTGATTTTTTTTGTGGATACGAAGGCTCAAACAAGTAAAATCAGTAGGCCTATAGGTTTTGGTCCTGATCGGTTCAAACATGTTTCATTGAATACATATTTTTGAATAAATTTGATAAAAAAAGTTTTGAAAAACAGTTATTTATATAAATATATATACAAACACACTAAATGTAACTGATATAAAGAGAATTCTATATTTTGAATATTCAATAATCAGAGTACAAATGAATATTCTGTGAGATATTTGATATTTATTTTGTTCAAGCGTGTGGGTAAAGGTGTTACTATAGCATACATTGCTTATGTGCATTCACGCTCATGGTCAATGCTTATACAATAGACCTATAGAAATATATTATTATAAGTGATTATTATTATTATTATATCAAAATATCAACACCATTTGATCAAAGTAGTATCTTGGTGATGCATATTCGAATATCAAAATAAAATTCGATGTACACAAACAAATTTTCAAGATCATTATTCATAATTCATGTGTATTAATAATTGAATTTTCACCATATCCAATATGCACAAGTTAATCAATTAACATAATTTTAGTAATTATTGTCTATTTTAAAGACTGTTTATATAGTCGATGCCGGTCAATTCATCAATAGATTAGCATTGTCCCACAAGCCTTTTATCTGTATTTCGTTATTAGCAAGCATACTTCTAACAGCAGGTAAATTAGCGAGAGCCTTACTAAATATATTTTGTAATTTCTTCTTATCAGTTTCTCCAGACAGCATTGCTAACATATCACCGATAGTTCTTGAATTTCTTTCCGTTGTTTGGGAGTCATCTGAATTGATTAGAAGTGAGCCCTTCTTTGAATCTTCCATTATTTTTAATAACCAGTTGTCTGATTTTGGTTGGGCCTCAGTAGATGCCGACGGGAGCAATATCGATGTACTCGCTGAGACAATGGAAGAAGGAGATGTGTAAACCGAGTCGTAACAAATCACACCTGGTGAGATATGGCATGAACATCTAGAGCAAGTTCTGTTCAGGTCGTCACAGGTTGTGAAGATATTACCAGCATTCAGTTGACGGCGGCCAAAGGTACACTTGACTTCTGGATCTGAAACGTAATATTACGTCATCATATAATAACAATAATTTACAAATTGTCTTACAAAATATCCATAGAGTGGAGAAGAGCTTAGATAATAATTAATTGGCGGCGTGTTATTGAAAGTTCTAGTAAGCCTCTTTCTAAGAGTGAATGAATTCACTTCTGATAAATTTGAGGGAATCAATCCTTTTATTAGATGCAAAATGAATGAAAACAAGAGAACAAGAATCATGTCAAAGCAAATAAATCAAACTAACTCAATAATGTAAATTATTGTATATATATATATATATATATATATATATATATATATATATATATATATATATATATATATATATATATATGCATATATATTTTTCTAACACTCCTTAAGGACCCCATCAACAGCGAGGTTATACAAGGGCACGAATGAGTTGGTTACAAAAGCCCAAGTTCCTTATATTCATCCATTTCTTTGGACGGCTTATCGGATGTATGAGAAACTTTGGTATTATGTGTATCATTTGTGTGCTTGAATTCCGTGTGAATTTCAATTCATTCAGAATAAATATTTTTCCTAATTCTTCCTTTTAGATTTATTCACATGCTGGTTCTCAAAATGTTACAATTATATTTCTCAAGAGTGATTATAGACCGATTGCTGCTCACAACTACGCACTATAGCGTTAGATTATGACATGTGTCATATGTGTTACAAGTAGTTGTGTACAATGTGTACAGGACACATGCCTGATAATCAGTGTGTGTAATATCAAGTTTAATATATTTTTTATTCTGTTTGTCTTGGGGAGTACGGATAAAAAAAAGAAAACACTATTGTGTAGGTAAGGTGAAGTTGAGCCTTTAATTTACCTGCATTCGTCTTGATTGTATCCTCATCAGTGGTGATTATCAGCTTTGATTCATCTTTAGGAGCTGTGGGTTAAAAACATAATTAATAATCATTACCACCTGTTTTAAGAACAATCTGTAATAAGTAAATAAAATGAATACATAAATAAATTAATAAACATAATTTGCAGATACTTGAAAATTTTAAGCATTGCTAGCTTCAACTCGACCGAGAGACGGTCCGAACTTGGTCAGGACCCTCATTCCAGACTTAACCGCCATGGGTGACCCGTCTGGAGGCAAATAAATCACTCCAGGCCACAGCTCTGGAGATCACAGGGTCACGCAAGCCTTCACACCACGTCGAAGTGTCCGGATCCTTCTAGGAAGATTTGAAAGGAGAATCGAAGATTCGAAGTGTACAGCTTGAAGCAGAAGTAAAAGTCTCTTTGCTACCTGGGCAAGCCAGTTGACCACGTATATTGCATAGGATTTAACAGGTATCTAACGACAGAAACAGACTTTTACTTATGCTTCAAGCTGTACACCTGCTTTTTTTAGTCGTTAACCCCTCGTTCATAAGGTTTCCATCGATTTGAATTTCGAACAATGCTAAAATATTGTGAATGCTTACGACATTGCCATCTGATGGGACAGCAGCCCGACACTTTGCTAGAGTAAACCGGAGCGCAGCCATTTGTCAAGGAAAGTTGTGTCTTGTAATCCAGCTCCAAACCACAGTTGATCGGGCAGCACCAAGGACCGTTTAAGGTACCTATAAACAATGCATGCATGAATATATCGAACATAGTTAATTAGTAATCGATATGAGACATCTTTTTTGACTACTGTCTGTGAGGTGAGAATGATGAGTGAGAATATGAAAATAAATAAAATGCACATCAATGATTTGTATTCAACAATAGCCTGTTGTGATTAGTACATCATATATTTTTAGTATGATTCAATTATTTTTCAGATCTCGGACTACTAATTGATTCTGGAGTTGGGAGCCCGATTCGCATTACTGTACATGGACTGAATTTGTTTGTATTTCCAAGCGGCATTGAATGTGTGGTGAACCGTCTACAGAGCCTGGAGAGAGAGTTAGAGAAGAGTTCCAGTGACCAGAATAATTCAGAAGCCTCAAACTAACAAATGGTTGCCAAGGCCCGCAACAATGGTCCTCAGGACAACATCCATTGTAACCCCTGGAAAACATCCATCGAAGCCCCTGGAAATCTTCTCTAACTCTCTCTCCAGGAGGGTCATTCTATAATTCTGAAGCGAAACGAAATTGGACCATCTTCGATTTGTCCAAACTATTTCGTATACTTCAACATGGTGTATCATATAGGCTCTGACACTTTCGTCACGCATCCATTTCGTTTACTGTTATAGAATAAGGGCCCTGGATCTGTAAATGATTCGCCACAGGTGTATCATTTAGATTGATTGTAGCGTATTTCTATATAGATATGTTTATGACTGAGTCCAATTTCTTTAATATTTCACTATAAATTAACTGTTACAAGTCCAAGCTCTCCCATATAATATTTCAAAGAGATTTCTCTCAGTGTTCCTTATTCTCTCATGTATGTGTCTATATTGCTACGCTCTTGAAAATGAGCGGTATACTCTTGACCATTGAATACTCACCATTAAACCCTTGTCGGCAGATGCACTTTGTACAAGGATCCGATGTCACTATCAATTCATGCTCCTTGTACTGTTTATTGTTAATCTTGCATTGGAACTCTGGTACAGATGGCTTTGGCTTCACTGCAAATAATCGTGCAATTCGAGTAAGTACGAGTCAAGTCGTTTTTTTTTTTTTTTTTTTTATGTTGCTTAACGACCCCACCAACAGCTAGGTTATACGGGGGTACGAATGAGCGGATGATAATGAAACGATGAAGTGATGATAAGTGAAAGAACGTATACAAAAACCCATGCCTTATGAGGGACTCGAACCCACGCCCAACGGTGGCTTCAGTTATTACCACTAGCGATAGTTGACTTAGCCACCGGGGCGGCTTCAAGTCGGTTTATACAGCACAATGCTAAGCTTCGTCTTCGTTGTAAATGCATAAAAATCCGAACAATCTACTTACAAAAGTGCATGGAACAAAATATTTCCTGCTTTTTAATCATGACTATGATTAATTTCATTTAAATAAATGGCATCTTGGTGAAACCATGAAGCCTTATTTTTCCATCAGGTAATTGTAATGTTGAAATATCTTACCGCATTTGTTTCCGATTGGGCAGCACAAATCTTGACTTGGAAGCTGAGGGCAATAAGTTACATTGGACCCAGTTGTGGGGCAAGTTGGAGAATCACAAACGAAAACAGCAACTCTAATTAACCAAGACAAAAAGCTAAGATAATTCATTTGATTTTTTCAAGAGGTATTTAGACGAGCTTTAGCGAGGATTCAATTTGACATACTGAAACAAATTGGTGTTCGTTTTTATGTTTTTTTTCGGTTCTCCACAGGTCAAACGGCTATAGATATCAACTTCAGACTTTTTTCAATATGGTTCCTCATCTAACTTAGATCTGTATAGTTTTGTGGCATTATCGGGGGGTGACTTTTTTGTTATGTATCTTAGAAATTTCAAAAATACCTATTAGAATGACATAGGCCTAGCGGGAAAAAAAATGGTTTTATTTTCCAAATAATTGTAATTCTGCGTGACGTTGAATCACATTTTGATACACATTTCTAAAAATGTTCAGTTTGATCGGGTCAGCTATTATAAAGAAAAAACATAAAATGTGCTAATTTGGTACCACTCGAAGCAGTTTTTACCCATTTTTACCATACTATTACTATTCGCTCGTCTAACAACGCATATATGGCGTTTTCCTAGTTGTAACAAATTATAGCATCAACGAAAATAACTTCATGTGCTCAATTTTGTGAGTATTCATAATAGAGCTGTACAATGCATAGATAAGATCGGTGTGATAATATGGAAGATACATACTTATTTTTCAGTTTGCAAATGCAGTTAGTGTAGCAAGGTTGCTCGATGTCGTTGTTCAATTTTGTCCCAACGTTGTATCTTTTTTTCTTGAAATTGCACATGGTCTGTGCTCTTTTAGCTAGAATAGAATATATGGAATATTTATATCATTTGTCAATGCGTTTACTTTTTCAAACAAACGGAAAGCTTTATACAATCTTGATCATCTTTGTACCAAGACTGATATCATCATTGTCATGTCCTAATCATTGACCTTTTCTGGATGAGCGAACATTCTTACATTCTGAAGAATGAAAAATAGAAACTTCATATTTTATAATTCACGTGTATTGTGCTTGCTCCACATGACAATCATAAACAGCTGTGTTGGTGAAATTTTGAGAACAATTATTTCTCTCATTTGACCTATGGAGCACGTAAAAACGTTATACCTACTCTAAACATCGTTGTTTCCAATCTATAAAACAGAAATTTCGCTATCCTGTTCATTAAATAGCTTCTTTTGAAAAAAATATGATTTAATGATCATATAGGCAGCGAAGCTATGCTAGATATACTGTGATATAGGCCTTATCAAGGCCCAAAAAGTATGTGATGGTGATATAAAATACTTACGGCAAATGTATGTCTTTGGGCAACATGACACAGTGTCAAACTTGCTCGCCTTACATCCCAATTCATTGTAGTGTTGTACATACAAGGAACCAGTCGCACACGAATTCTTACCGCCTACAATCAAACAGACTCAATAATCTCAAATAGAAAAGCTTACAAATTGTGTTTCTATTCTGTCTGGGTTTCGAGCATATACATATTGGTTTATGCATAGTCTTTCACAAGTATTATGTTTCAAGTAATTCATATTTTCAGATTCTCCTGTGACAATTAATGTTTGATTCCAATGAATACTTAACAGCGTTTCAAACGGATTGCATCGTTAATTCTCAAGTTATACGAAATATTATTTAAAAAATCTGACAATCTGACTGATAGTCATGCACTGTGCAATTGCCATCATTCGAATACAACAATGGATTTGTGCGACAACCAACAATGGTTTTCTACAACAATGGTCGTGGTCGTTGTGAAGATGTACCAACAATATTTGTATTTATAAGGTATACTATGAAGTAAGAATACTCATTCTGAGAACGAACATCATGTTTATATTGGAAATAATATATTGTGAATATATATTGTAAATAATATAAATAATTATTCTCACCACAACCAAGTGCAGAAGCGAAAGTTACTAAAGCTGCACCGAAAACAGATATTATAAGTAAATCACACACCAAAAATCGTTTCATAATGCTGCTTAGTTTCACAAGCATTATATGAGACGCCTGACTAGTATACTTTAGGTTCTTATATACTATTAGGTATAAACGTCCAGTACTTCTCAACAACACAATTACTGTCGGTGCTTTTGTTGATAATACACTATAATGTATAGTCACCTTTATTTGATTTGAACACTGAAACTTCCATGCATTTTTCTATATTATGGTAATTATTATATATTATATACGAATATTATATCTACGCCTTGAACTGAAGTAATTACGTAATTACAGTATATAGCCCTTACCTGTTTCATTTTTCTTTAATTCAGTGAGATTAATATTCCACAATACATATGGCTTTAATTGCTGCTTTCAATCACATTTTTTTTAAGATCAATGAATGTCTTTTTTTTAAATCGAAGTAAAGTTCATATTAGTTTGATAAATTATTTTGATTTCAGGAAGTTGTCCAGAATGTATATACTGTTGTTCAGTTTGCTCAGTTGTTAACTTCAATTACTGAAACGATGAAAATGTTGACTTTCCATTTTCATTGTAAAAACTCGACATCTATAATTTTGGTATTTAAAAGTATGAGACTCATAGTTGACTTGGGAGTAAACAGTGACTGATTTCATTATTATATTCTTTATGTACCTCTCTCTCTCTCTCTTTCTCTCTCTCTCTCTCTTCTTCTTCTTCTTCTTCTTCTTCTTCTTCTTCTTCTTCTTCTTCTTCTTCTTCTTCTTCTTCTTCTTCTTCTTCTTCTTCTTCTTCTAGCATATTCATGGAAATCCGAATAGGCCTATATATTTCATGTATTGTCATATTGGGTTTTGAAAATTAACTCGCTGAACTCGGAAATTTGGCAGCGTGCATTCTACAGCGAGATATTTATGTGCACTTTTGAAGAAAACCAAACACCTTGATAACCATTCTCCCAAATTGTGTACTACTTGTGGAACATGTGGAACATTTCCTCACATTCTTGGTATTCATTGACGTATAATGTTGAAACTGATTGAATTCACAAAACCAGAATGTCAAAATAATGAAAGAGTATAACATTCCTTGGGGTTGATAGACTTTTCGGATGATTGTATGCGAAGAGTTTCACTTCACATACCAAAACAAAATTGGTATTCGTTTTTACGTCCATTTTTTTTTCTTTTGAACGAGCCTACAGGTTAGGAAAACGAAGACCAATCAACTTGCAACTTTTTTTGCATATTGGTGTCATACGAGAATAGGTTGAGATTGTTTTTCGAAAGGTGCGAATCGGTATACCGGTTTTTCCTGGAATAAATCAGAAAGTTTGGAAAACTCCACATAAAAATAACCCAGAGGCGAAAATACTTGAAAAACAAGAACTCCTTCATAGCACTGAAATTTTGGTGGATGGGTTCCCCTTGATCATAATCGCTCTCGATCGAGATCATGGTCAAAATTTTCGTTTGTTTCAAAATATCCAAAGGTAATATGACAGCTGGTATAAATCATTTTTCAAACTCAGTTTAAGAACGATTATTGCGGCTACCTTTGTTGATAATTCCCAGATGATATAATTACCAATATACAGAAGATAGCGTAATCACCAATTTACAAATTACCCAAGTTAAATACTGAAAATTGTATTCATTTTTCAGTATATGTAATTTTGTGTATATATTTTTCATCAGAACTAAATTTCTGAACTAAATTACAAACTTTGAAATCATCTTTAACAACCAATCATAGTATCATATCAATCATAGTAACAACCAATCAGAGCGTTTGTCAGAACAAAACTGAAAATATGCGTGGGACCTAACCATTTTTTTTTTTTTATCGCGTCTATTAGTATTAGAGATAATAAAACGTAAAACCAGATTTTTTTTCATGTTCCATGTTTTGTGTTTTTGGAGTTTCAGGACAATCCATCTAACTAGATACTATATACAACTTTTAAAATCAAAGTATTTGACAAATATAGAAATCAAATAGTTCATTGTGTGTTTCATATCATTTTTTGTTATCCAAGACGAGTCTTTTCATTTGAAGGAATGTGTGTAGGTAGGAAGCCAGCTTCACAAAAAAATCGAATTAATCTCTATATAATCATATTACTATAATATTTGTATAATATTATTTCTGTATTGAAATAGGATTGTTTATTATCAAACTGAATAACCGCACATGACACATTAAAATAATGATAGTCAGTATTACGGCAAATTATTAATTTAAACAAAAAATTAAGAGTTCAAAATTGAAAGACTTTAGATAACATAGAGAAGAACTAGAACTTTTAATCATCATGGCGTGCAGTAAGTAGGTTAAAAAAGTTGAATGCATCATCCTTATTTGTTGTGGACAATTCTACTAAAAACGAGCAGAAAACCAAAATGTAGTTTTATTATGAAATTGCTTATGTATATAACATTTCAGTGCGCATAACACTATTCTCTTCTTAGTTTACTTCTTCACGCAAACATTCTGGGCCATGACGGTGTTGCTCTTGCATCCGCACTGGTAGTTGATGCATTGAGACAGCTTGCCAAGCTTGGCGGTACACTGGCGATTATCTTCACAACCACTTCCAAGCGTGGCAGCAACTACAAACAGACGGTTACATTTTTAACTTCACACAATCACGATTGATTAGTTTGTGATTTTTTTTTTTTTTAATGGAGCTTAACGACCCCGCCAACAGCTAGTTTATATGAGGGTACAGATGAGCAGGTGATAATGCAACGATGAAGTGATGATAGGTGAAAGGACGTTTACAAAAACCCATGCCTTATGCGGGACTCGAACCCACGCCCAACGGTCACTTCAGTCTTTGAAGCGTGCCTCAGCTGACTGAGCTAACGAGGGCGGCTTTTGTAATTCTTATTGACAGTTGAAAATATAAATAACTGCAGTGAAACTGTCAGTTCTAGATTTAGATAATAGGAAACTATCAACACTTCATTGTTTCATTAGCACCCGTTCATTCGTATCCCCGTTCAAGATAGGTAGCTGTTGGTGGGGTCTTAAGCGGGTGATAATGAAACAATGAAGGCGTGATATATGAGAGGACTTCCACAAAAAACCTTGCCTTATGCAATATGCAGGACTCGAACCCACGACCGACCTGACTCCAGTTACTGCCACTAAGCCACTGGAGCGATAAGTAGCATAGGAGGGCATTAATGGATTTAATATCCATGTGTGATAATACCTTTTAAATGTAACATAAATTTCTCATCTTACTACTTGTTTTTCTAATTTTAAACAAAAATAGCCAACATACAAAGATGAGTAAAATTCCAGATACCATTGCTTAGATGGTATTTCTCACTCTCTTTCTGGCATCCTACATTTCTTTTTATAGTTGTCCCAAATTTCAAAAACCATCTATAAAATATCCACTATTCTGTATTGTATTCTCTATAGATTTGATTTGTTTTTTAAATGAATTATCATATTTCAATTATTCTCTGGGGTGATGAAATCGCCCTTGTGGTGCCCCGTTCAAACGATCTCATCTTTCATCCACAGCCTTAATTGGGGAACAATGATTTTGCATCAAGTTTCGATGTTATCAAAAAGAATCTGTATTGTAAATTGTATGCTGAATTAGTATTTCTTATACCCGTGAATACACTTATACCTATGCACTATTATTACCTTGCAGACAAGCGTCTTTCTTGGGAGAAGCAATTTCTGTGTTGGCTTTGCAAGCACAGACACCGTGGTCACAGAACCCAACATCGCACTTGTTGGTTGGGCAACGATCTCCAAGAACTGTTAACAAAATCGTATGTGGAATTATAATTGACAGTGTTAGTTTTCAACAGAATAGAAGACAACACTAAAATAAATTGAAGTAAGGATTTCTTCAAGACTCATTGTCATTATGCCATTGTATTAATGCCGGTGTCACGGTATATTAGTAGGTGGTATATAAGTATGGAAAATTAAAGATATACCGGTATAACTTTATGTACATAATAATATACCGGGATAAGATTATTGTGAATGGGTTTAACATACAAATATACCGGTAGAATATTAGGTATCCAGTATATTTATATGTGCATGCTGAACATAGCAATAATAATATACCGGTGATATGAAAAAAAAACCCATGCGAGTTGTCTGGTGAAAATACACATATACCGGTAGATGAGTATGGGTTATGGAAATATTGATATCATTACTTTCCTTGAAATATACTGCAGAAATTAATTGATGTACTGCCGGATAGTACGTGATAGGTTTGATATGGGGGAAATATTTTCACATCTATTACATATATTAAAAGTGATTATTCACTTGTTTACCCAGTGTCACAATAATGATATACCGGTATATCATTATTGTTGTCATTATTGAATGCTGTGAGATGATGGGAATATTTTCCGATCTATAACATATTATACGTGATTATACACTTTTAGACCCAGAGTCACAATAATAATATCCCGGGATATTATTATTGTTGTCACTTTGCTGTGCCTTGAGTTGATCAGTTTGATATGAGAGGGAATATATTCACATATATAACATATTATACGTAATTATACTCATATAGACACAGAGTCACAATAATGATATACCGGTATATTATTATTGTTGTCATTTTTTAATGCTGTGAGATGATCAGTTTGATATGAAGGGAATAATTTAACATCTATTACATATTATACGTGATTATACACTTTAAGACCCAGAGACACAATAATGATATACCGGTATATTATTATTGTTGTCACTTTCAAGTGCTGTGGGATGATCAGTTTGATATGAGCGATAATATTTTCCAATCCATGACATATTATACGTAATAATACACTTTTAGACCCAGAGTCGAAATAATAATATCCCGGTATATTATTATTGTTGTCACTTTGATATGCCTTGTGTTGATCAGTTTGATATGATGGAGAATGAATTTACATATATAACATATTATACGTGATTATACTCTTATAGACACAGAGTCGCAATTATGATATACCGGTATATTATTATTGTTGTCATTTTTTAATGCTGTGAGATGATCAGTTTGATATGAGAGATAATTTTTTCCAATCCATGACATATAATACGTAATAATACACTCGTAGACCCAGAGTCACAATAATAATATCCCGGGATATTATTATTGTTGTCACTTTGATGTGCCTTGTGTTGATCAGTTTGATATTATGGTGGACAATGAATTCACATATATAAAACGTAATTATACACTTTTGGACTCAGAGTCGCAATAATGATATACCGGTATATTATTATTGTTGTCATTATTGAATGCTGTGAGATGATCAATTTGATATGAGAGATAATGTTTTCCAATCCATGACATATTAAACGTGATAATACCCTCGTAAACCCAGAGTCACAATTATAATATCCCGGGATATTATTATTGTAGTCACTCTGATGTGCCTTGAGTTGATCAGTTTGATATTATGGTGGACAATGAATTCACATATATAAAATATTAAACGTAATTATACACTCGTAGACCCAGAGTCGCAATAATAATATCCCGGTATATTATTATTGTTGTCACTTTGATGTGCCTCGAGTTGATCAGTTCGATATGGTGGAGAATGAATTCACATATATAACATATTATACGTGATTATATTCTTTCAGACACAGAGTCACAATAATGATATCCCGGTATATTATTATTGTTGTCATTATTGAATGCTGTGAGATGATCAGTTTGATATGAGAGATAATGTTTTCCAATCCATGACAAATAATACGTAATAATGCACTCGTAGACCCAGAGTCACAATAATAATATCCCGGGATATCATTATTGTAGTCACTTTGATGTGCCTTGTGTTGATCAGTTTGATATGGTGGAGAATGAATTCACATATATTACATATTATAGGTAATTATACACTTTTAGACCCAGAGTCGCAATAATAATATCCCGGTATATTATTATTGTAGTCACTTTGATGTGCCTTGAGTTGATCAGTTTTATATGAGGGGGAATATATTCACATATATCACATATTATACGTAATTATACTCTTTTAGACCCAGAGTCACAATAATGATATCCCGGTATATTATTATCGTGACTCTGTGTCTACATGTGCTTCATAACGTATAATATGAGATAGATGTGACTATATTTCCCCACATATCAGACTGATCAACCTACAGCACTTGAAAGGGACACCAATAATAATATACTGGGATATTATTATTATTGTGACTTTGGGTCTACAAGTGTATAATTACGTATAATATGTACTAGATGTGAATATTTTCCCCCACATATCAAACTGATCAACTCACAGCACTTCAGAGTGGAAACAATAATAATATACCGGTATATCATTATTGTAACTCTGGGTCTACGAGTGCATTATTACGTATATGTCATGGATTGTAAAATATTATCTCTCATTTCAAACTGATCATCTCACAGCATTCAATAATGACAACAATATTAATATACCGGTGTATCATTATTGTGACTCCATGTCTATATGAGTATAATCACGTTTAATATGTAATATATGTGAATATATTCCCTCTCATATCAAACTTATCAACGCAAGGCACACCAAAGTGACAACAATAATAATATACCGGGATATTATTATTGTTACTCTGGGTCTAAAAGAGTATAATTACGTATAATATGTTATACATGTGAATTCATTCTCCATCATATCAAACTGATCAACACAAGGCATATCAAAGTGACAACAATAATAATATCCCGGGATATCATTATTGTGACTCTGGGTCTAAAAGTGTATTATTACGTATAATATGTCATGGATTGGAAAATATTATCGCTCATATCAAACTGATTATCCCACAGCACTTGAAAGTGACAACAATAATAATATACCGGTATATCATTATTGTGACTCTGGGTCTAAAAGTGTATAATTACGTATAATATGTAATAGATGTTAAATTATTCCATTTATATCAAACTGATCATCTCACAGCATTAAAAAATGACAACAATAATAATATACCGGTGTATCACTATCATTATTGTGACTCTGTGTCTATATGAGTATAATTACGTATAATATGTAATATATGTGAATATATTCCCTCTCATATCGAACTTATCAACGCAAGGCACACCAAAGTGACAACAATAATAATATACCGGGATATTATTATTGTTACTCTGGGTCTAAAAGAGTATAATTACGTATAATATGTAATATATGTGAATATATTCCCCCTCATATCAAACTGATCAACTCAAGGCACATCAAAGTGACAACAATAATAATATACCGGGATATTATTATTGTTACTCTGGGTCTAAAAGAGTATAATTACGTATAATATGTAATATATGTGAATATATTCCCCCTCATATCAAACTGATCAACTCAAGGCACATCAAAGTAACAACAATAATAATATCCCGGGATATCATTATTGTGACTCTGGGTCTAAAAGAGTATAATTACGTATAATATGTAATATATGTGAATATATTCCCCCTCATATCAAACTGATCAACTCAAGGCACATCAAAGTAACAACAATAATAATATCCCGGGATATCATTATTGTGACTCTGGGTCTAAAAGTGTATTATTACGAATAATATGTCATGGATTGGAAAATATTATCGCTCATATCAAACTGATTATCCCACAACACTTGAAAGTGACAACAATAATAATATACCGGTATATCATTATTGTGACTCTGGGTCTAAAAGTGTATAATCACGTATAATATGTAATAGATGTTAAATTATTCCCTCTCATATCAAACTGATCAACTCAAGGCACAGCAAAGTGACAACAATAATAATATACCGGGATATTATTATTGTGACTCTGGGTCTAAAAGTGTATAATCACGTATAATATGTAATAGATGTTAAATCATTCCCTTTATATCGAACTGATCAACTCAAGGCACAGCAAAGTGACAACAATAATAATATACCGGGATATTATTATTGTGACTCTGGGTCTAAAAGTGTATAATTACGTATAATATGTAATATATGCGAAAATATTTTCTTCATATCAGACTGATCAGCTTACAGCACTTCAAAATGAAAACAATAATAATATACCGGTATATCATTATTGTGACTCTGGGTCTACAAGTGTATTATTACGTTCAATATGTAATAGATGTGAATATATTTCCCCGCATATCAAACTGATCAACCCATAGCACTTGAAAGGGACACCAATAATAATATACTGGGATATTATTATTGTAACTCTGGGCCATTATTCCGTCTACTCCGTACTAAATCCGCATATTTCACATCCTTTATCGAGCTGATCCACTAAATTACTTTTAGGCAGTATATCAATCAATTTCTGCAGTATTACCCAAGAACTGAGAGGAATTGATGAATCAAAAACCCATAATCATCACCCGGTATATTTGTATTTCCATCATACAGTTGAAATGGGTTTTATATTCATCTGCCAGTATATCTTTATTGATATGTTTAACACGTACATCCAAATATACCGGGTTCATAAAGATCTCCCGGTATATTTGTATGGCTCAAATATTCTTCTACCGGTATATTATTATGTGCATAAAGTTATACCGGTATATTATTATGTACGTAAAGATATACCTCCATAATCTTATCCCGTTACACCGGATTGGTTTCTTAACTTGGTCTTGGATGCACTGAAAAGCATGAACAAATATCAAATGCACCATATAAACAAAGTAATGTACATGTAATTTTTGGCATATTGTAGCAGTTTTTATTTTGAAATGACTTGAGCTCACCTAGTGAATTACTTGGTATGGGTAGTTACTTTCAGTTGGACTAGATCTTGGATCGTTTAATATTTACTAGAAGAGATACATGTCTAGTCGTTGTGCATTTCCATAAATTATTGCATTCCAGGAGACCGTGACTTTGTTATTATGATGTATGTCGAATTCTTTTAGAGAATCGATGAACTACCCAAAAAACAAACTGTTGGAAAATCCAGTTCTGCAAAAAATGAACTGCCCGAATGAAATATTTCTAAAAAGATCAAGTGCTTAAAAATAGCTGACCAAAAATAATACTTCCGAAAACCTATTCAGTGAAAAATAATTATTCACTTTTGTTAGTGGGTCAGGCCCAAATCGATCTTCTATCCATTTCAGAAATGTGTCATTGTCTTAACATGAATTATTTTTCAGGCAGATCATTTTTCGGGCGGTTTGTTATTTGGGCAGTCGAGTCAAGCTAGGCTGTGTGCTCTAAATTTACAATCTATCTATTGTACATTTACAATTTACTATCTGAAAAAACTCCCGAAATATGAAGATATACCGGAAAAGAATTCAATGTGAACACAACTACCGTTTTCCGGAGAGTTAATTTCCGCTTTTTTCTCGGACACTTCATTTTTCGGATACCACTTCTTTTTTCGAACAATTCATTTTTTTTTGCCAACTGATGCCAAGCCGGGTAACACTTGTAACCCGAGCTACAATCGTCCCCGTGGAAATTTTCCAATTCACCCGTAGGCCTACATGTTTCAACTTTCAACTTTCAACTTCAACTTACAACTTTCAGCTGTACAACTTACTAGTGCCAGTCCTACGGCAGACTTTATTGACCACAGAAGCGTTGGGCTTGCATCCGCATTTGAAGGCAGTGCAGTGAGAGAAACGTCCCAGGTTGGTGGTACACTGGCGATCCTCCTCGCAACCAGAACCCAGGGCAACGGCAACTATCAACAAACATACATTCAAGCAATGCATTGTAGAAGGAAACAATGTTTTTCTGTGGTTCGTAAATCTATATATCCATCTATATCTATCTCATTCAATGTGTATATTATTAGACGAGCTTTAGCGAGGATTCAATTTGACGAACTGAAAAAAATTGGTCTTCGTTTTTATGTTTTTTTTTATGTTTTTTTTTGTCGGTTCTCCACAGGTCAAACAGCTACAGCTATAACTTCAAACATTTTTTCAATATGGTTCCTCATCTAACTCAGATCTGTATAGTTTTGTGGCATTATCGGGGGGTAACGTTTTCTTTTTGAAATTTAGAAATTTCAAAAATACCCATTAGAATAACATGGCAGAAAGAAAGATAATACCGGTATATTTATTCTCCAAAAAAATGAAATTTTGCGTGAAGTTGAATTACATTTTGATACACATTTCTAGAAATGTTCAGCTTGATCGGGTTAGCCATTTTGGAAAAAAAAACATAAAATGTGCTAAATTGGTACCACTCAAAGCAGTTTTTACCCATACTATTCGCTCGTCTAACAACGCATATATGGCATTTTCCTAGTACATTTCAATTTTATCTACTGACCGATTATTACCGTCAGCATGGTAATTTCAGAGTATTAATGGGCGGATGAATATGCACCACGGTTACAACAACTCATACCTAAAGCCGGGCACCTCAATTTGACAACTTCAATGTCTTTGGCTTCATTTGGAGCTAAATTTCCTTCAATTTCCACGACAATGACTTGAATGTCTGAGCCAGACATTTGCTCGAATTTCGATCAAATCAGCTTCCATTATTATACGAAGTATAGGAAACATTTTCCATCTCAAAATTATAAACTTTCTTTCAAAATTGTTCACTCTAAGAAAATTAGAGTTTTTGTATATGTCGTAGCGTAGAGTCTTACCTGGTAAACATTTCTTGTTATTGACGGATGCTACTTCAGTATTGGCGCAAAGGCAGATTCCATCATTGCAGAATCCCACGCTACACTTGGTGTTAGGGCAACGAGCTCCAATTACTGTGCATTCAATAAAAACGTTATATTAATAGGGAGAAAAACAATCCAGATTGGAATAATGAGATTCTACTAGATTTAAAGAATGAATTCTTCCAACTAACACTGAGAATCAGTTAATTTACTGAAAAAAAGTAACTTGAAGAAATTTTGAAACAATTTCACCTATCTCTTCGTCCAGAATGGATGATATTGTTAACAGCTCACATGGTCAGGTGAAAAGGCTAGTCTATATACATGGGGTTGATTAGAGAACATAATTTTCAAGGGGTAGTTTTTCTATTCAATATCAATATTTTAATGGAAAATTCATACATTTTCCAAGATCCAATAATATCTCGAAGAATTTCAAAAATATTTCATTGCATACATGGTTGAAAATGAATCTTGATATTTCGTAGATTTCACGAAGATGGAAATTGTAGGCCGCCTATAATAATTATTTTATTGTTATTTACTACGATATCCACTATTTGGTCTCCACTGACTAACGACGAGAGGAGAAGTAAGATGTACATTTAAAAATATATATAATTCTATAATTTATTACATCATTGAATTGATTTGATTCATCTGCTTTGACAATTATTATAGATTTTGCTCATGATATTCTTCTTGAAAGTCATTTACATTTTTTGTATTCGTATATACTTGTTCACATTTTGTTTCAAGAAATTATCATCAGATCTTGGAATGTGCTGAAAGCCAACTGAAATATAGATTTTATAAAAATATAACTTGTCAAAATTGAGATCAGGTGTATATTCAATTGTTCTAATTCTTATATACTATTGACATAAAAATCAAGACAATAATTAAAATCCATCAATAATAAATTATGAGGATATGTTCATCTCTTGCATGATTTTAGTATTATCGATTAACAAATTACAAACTTATACAATTACATTATTCATCGAGATATTTCAATTATTTCAACTATAATTTCGTTCATGTTTATACTCACGTGCGGAGCAACATTGTTGCATAGCAAACAATGCTACCATACAGAAGAGAAATCTGGAATTGAACATTTTTCCTTATTCTTTAACTAGAAAAATTCTCAAAAATATATCGTTGTTCACTGCTTCGAATGAAAGCTATCACTGATACCTCATCGAGTCAAGAACACCATATATCCAAATATGATCGACGATAAAAAGGTGAAAAGGTTATCAAATTCAATTCTTGGTACAGTGGAATCAACACATATGGGTTTAAGAAGTTATTAGCATGCGTCAAATTCTAACAATTCCCCCAAAACAATTCAGGGGTCAAGAATAGAAATTGATATTTTGATGGATTGTATGAATCAAATAGTAAATAACTCACAAGAAACGAAAAATAATTTGTGGGGTTTTCACTAGGGTATTTGTTTATTTATCAGTATTGTAATATTCTGATAAATCAACTTCATGATATAATTGAGAAAAGTGAGTATTAAAAAGCAGGGAAATTTTATTCAAGTATCATCGTAATCAAGTGTTAACCCAATTGATCAATCAGTACAATTATTAATTGCGATCAACTGTTGAAACAGTAATACTTATGTCAGTAATGTAATGTGGGCCTTCTGAACTTTTTTCTTGTTTACCCTACATTTGGCTTTAGGTTCGTTTCATAAGAAATCATATTGTTCTATTCTAGTCAACAAAAAAATAAAAGAATCGTTTTATGGACTTTATATAACATCCTCAATATGACGATATTGGATCGTATCCAAGAAGTTCAATTATATGGACAAAAAAGGGGAATTAAAAATCGTAAATGGTAGTCGTTAAGTATCTTCAATCTCAAAAATCAATAACTAGTCTAATTAAATTAATCTAATACTAATTAATGACTAGTCGCACCAACAATCATTACATAATGTTTGATAGCCTTCTAGCCATATACGTCTGAACTGGGTTGTAACTTTGTTACTATCGAGCATCGAGGATAGACATTGAATATAAGAATTGTTACATAATGTGTTGACGACCGGCACCTTCATAAGTTCACGGTGAGTTTGAAATAAATTATCAAAGGTAAGTTACCGAATCGGAATCATTCCGTTGATAAGAACGTAATTACCTATACAAACATGGAAACACCGATAGTGAATTTCATTATTTTTAGTATCATTCTTTTGAATAGGTTTTGAGCAGATTGAACAAAAGTAATAATATACATTCATTGCCGACAATGCAATGATAATTACTCACATAATTCAAAATAATTCATAAAATTACGACAGTCATTGTTTGTTTGAATAATTTATTTCATGAGATAATTTGTATTAGTAAAGGAGACTTGAAATGGAAACGTAGTTACCTGAAGTGGACGATAGAATAATTACTATACTTTACAACAGAGGTCAATAATTTTAAGAAAATAACTGCCTCTTCGACTTTGGTGAATCACTCACGATCGAGATCATATAGTTTAGTGTGCTGTTTGAAAATAATCTTAACAACCAGACAATCAGAATGTATATCCTATTCTAGAGCAAATTCCCTTGAATCTGACCAATGGTTCAAAGTGTAAGCACTGATTTTACAACTTTTTTTAGAGAGAGATCTCACGAAATTCGAACACTGTTATAGTTGATAATTTTACAATTTTATATAATACAATTTAGTTTGTTACAGGATAATATGAGTGACAGTGACCGGCACATGCAGCGCAGTGGTTAACGCGCTCGCTTCATGTGATCCGGGAGGCGAGGGGAATTTCGAACCCAGTTCGTTCACCGCCGCCGACCATCTTTACATGGGTTTTACAAGGTTTCCTTCTGTAGTCCAGGCTAATGCCGTGATTGTTCCTACAATAAGTCGGCCATGGCCGCTTCCTTCCTACTATCCTTCCCATTACCCAAGAACCTTCATCTCATCATCCCATTATCTCATTTATCATCCATCCGAAGCCATTAGATCTCCGCTATCATAACAGTGCGTCGTTAAACCCAATATATATAAAAAAAGGGCACAAGTCTTTCGCCCGCGCTCATGGCTCTCCGCCCGCCAACTGCTCTCAGTCCCGCACTTTTT
Source organism: Brachyptera putata (assembly GCA_907164805.1). NCBI lineage: Eukaryota > Metazoa > Arthropoda > Insecta > Plecoptera > Taeniopterygidae > Brachyptera > Brachyptera putata. Next base: position 4,599,683 of record OU015468.1, read on the forward strand.
CAGTTTGGGGACTTGTAAAATTTCTGACAGTTCACATTTTTCCCAGGCTCGGACTTTAACCGGCATCTGTAGCCTCAACTCCCGGCAAGCGAATCTCAGGATTTCCTCACTCTGACTTTTTCCCAGAGCACAAGTCCTTCCCGGGAGATGATGGCTCTCCGCCCGCCAACTGCTTTCGGTCCCGCACTGTAGAAGTACTCTAACAAAATCCAAGTGCGGGACTTCGGGGGTTAACCGGCATCTGTTGGACCAACTCCCGCCAACGCCGTAAAAGCTGTGAATCTCCCTAGCCATCGGCTCTCGAGACCCACTACCCCCTTATATATACTTTTTCGATTTTAATCGAGCAAAACAATTATAGGTCCGACGGATCCCCCTACTTAGGATCTGTTTGCGTCAAATGCCCGATCGCCGGACTCTTCCCAGTTTAGGGACTTGGAAAATTTCTCACATTTCACGTTTTTCCCAAGCTCGGGATTTAGCCGGCATCTGTTGCTTCAACTCGCGCCAAGCGGATTTCAAGATTTCCTCACTCTAACTTTTTCCCAAAGTACAAGTCCTTCGCGGGAGTTGATGGCTCTCCGCGCGCCAACTGCTTTCGGCCCCGCACTTTTTCAGTTTGGGGACTTGTAAAAATTTCAACATTTTACATTTTTCCCAAGCTCGGACTTTAACCGGCATCTGTTGCTACAACTGCCGCCAAGCGAATCTCAGGATTTCCTCACTCTGACTTTTTCCCAAAGCACAAGTCCTTCGCCCGAGCTGATGGCTCTCCGCCCGCCAACTGCTCTCAGTCCCGCACTTCTCCAATTTGAGGACTTGTAAAATTTCTCACCTTTCACATTTTTCCCAAACTCGGACTTTAACCGGCATCTGTTGCTCCAATTACCGCCAAGCGAATCTCAAGATCGCCTCACTCGAACTTCTTACCAGTATTAGCAAGTCCTTCGCGGGAGCTCATAGCTCTCCGCCCGCCAACTGCTCTTTGCTCATATCTTTGCTTCACCTTTATAGTGCATGAGAATAATTAAACTTTATCTTCTCCATAGCTTAGTCGAAGAGCATACTAAAACTTGCACCAAGAAACTTATACATTTCCTCCTTTAATCTAGTCTTCGTGAGCTATCGCAGACTTACAGGTATACACTTCATACATGAAGTTATTGATACATTATGTTCAACTAAACAACAAACTTTGTTGTTTGTATCGGCGTTATTCGAGGGAGAAGAGGGAATTGGGAGTACATCTTTCTTTCAAACTTGAACGTGTGAAATTTGAGCAGGAAGTGAAATGTTGATAATGTGTTTCCTTAATCGGTGGGAAACCGCCTGAAATCAAAAAATCAATTAATCGAACAACGTCGAAGGATCAATTATTTCATCGCATGATTTTACTTTTAACGAATCAAATCGAATATATATTTCAATATGTCTATGATACCCTATTTCTGTTTTTGTCGTTGGCCATAAACGATTAGTTGATACGAATTCGTGAGGTGATTAGGAAGTGCATTATATATATATATATATATATATATATATATATATATATATATATATATATATATATTCCAACTATTTCAGACAAAAACTTCAATAACTTGTACTGTAATGTGGAAATAATCATTCGAATTATGTCATTAGTTTCCTGCCATAATTTGAATACTTGTAATTTCTCAAACATCACATTCTGTCATTATAGTTCACCATGAGTTCAATTTCACCTCTATTATCCTCAAAAAACTTTGTGTTATAAAATTGCCAGGGAGGGAAACCATTTTGCATGCAGAAAAAAATTAATTATTAATGCTTTTGAAACTAAGTTTAATACATAACAATAAAAAGTAATTTCAGCACAATGTTCCATCTAGCATGCTAGTGGTGTGTGGCTATATTTTGGTGACAAAAGTCAGACAGGTTTGGTAAACTGCACCTAGGGGATGAAACATCCCTTATGAAGCGAGTCTCGGCTCGGTGTAGTAGTTAAGATAACACAAGAAGGGTATATGAGGGGGTGGAATAAAGTACCTGCCAGGGGGATTCAATGATTTATCACTTTAGCACGTGTTTGGTGCATGGTGTCTCTAGGTAGAAGATGAAGAGTTGCATGATATTATATACTAATTTTCTAACTTTTTCATTATGTTTTATTTTTAATTTTGATTTAATTAATAATTTAGTAGCTTATGATAGAGTATGTGTGTTCAGCTGAGAATTTTTGGCTGAATTTTAATGTAAATTTTTCAAAAGGTATTATTCTTCTTAACTTGGTATGATAGGATACTTGGTTCTGTATATATTAATACATTACTAAAGATTCGAAGACTGAAATGACAACGGAAACATACGTACAGAAAGTCTGAAGTAAATAGGAATTTAATATACCCAATACACAATAATATAGTTAGATATTCCCAGTGTGAAGATATAGGTATTCGAATATATTGAAGTATATACTAATATATTATCATATTTTCTTTGACTAAAAACGTTAAATCATCAACATTGAATTATTTAATGTTGAGTTAACATCAATATAATATAATTTGAGCCTGAAGAATTCACCTGACAGCCAAAACAGCGTGGTCGATTGATTGATCATAAATGTGATTGAAATAAGTCGATTGAGAGTTAGAAATCGATTGAAAATGATTGTTGATGATTGCTTGAATAACGACCCCACCAACAGCTGAGTTAGTTGGGGGTAGGCCTACGAATGAGTCGAGGATGGTTTTGTGATGGTAACAAAAACCATACCAAATACGACTGAATGAAAATCACTCTAGAATAGGCATAAATCCCGTATAAGAAAGTTTTTTTTCATCTTTTAGATGAACTATAGCTGTTGGTGGGGTGGGGGGGGGGGGGGGGGGTCGTGGGCGAACAATAATAAATGTACTCAATCGAGCTTTTTGTTTCGCAGCAAAGTCCAGTAGTCGTTAGTATTTTAGTAGTTAAAATTGTTTTCAAAATTGTAGACCTAGTGAATATGAACAACAAATTTTCATCAATTTTTATAGCAATCGGATTAAAAAAACGAAGAACGTATAAATAAACGTTAAAAATGTTTTTTTTAATATCAAGAAATAAGATCAACAGGCGCAATTAAAAAGATCGGCATGCAATTACTACATTATCAAGATCCACAGGTGTAATTTCAAACGTTTTCATCATTCCAAAAAATAAATACGTATAGTGTGAGTTGAAAATATTTATATTTTATATTTTCGTGCGTCTACGCATCTGATGCGTTCATCTCACCCAACGCATTAGCTGCGTTTCTCAAGCTATCAATGCAACAATAATTCAAGTAACCGGGTAGACGTTCTTTAGATGAGAAACTTCCTGTATAGTCCTAGACTAATCATTGCTTAGTCTTGACATGTTCAAACTATTACTAATAAACAACGAGTAAATTATCACCGTGATCATCATAAATATTAACAAGAGTGAATTATTGCTTCACAAAGCTTGAAGGCAGTGTAGATACTTCCCTTGCTCACAACAAAGGAATTCTCAACTATGTTGTAAATTGTTGTAACTTTTAATAACGTTTTTTAGGAAGTGACGAACTATCCGAATGGGAGAAAATATAAATAAATAATGATACTTTATGTGTTACGTTGTTTTCAACTCTTCAAGCACAACTAGGTCAATTTGAGAATACAAAATACAAGTTGGGAGTTAAGGGAGAGACAGGTAGCCTACTCGCTCACGAATCGAAATATCGAACCAAATTACAAGGTACCGTTTTCGTTACCGGTACGCGTTTGAAGTTGATTAATCGAAATTATTGTGATTTTTTGGGATTATTTTGGTGATAGCTCTCTAATTCTATAAGATATCAGAACACCATATATGTATACAAATGCCTATTCGAGGGGTTTAATTAATTGACGTTTGTGTGGGCATGACTATAATTTGATTCCGGAATGGAGATTTTTTTTCTATTCTGTTGCCTTTTGTTTGGTTCTAATGAATGTTTGGTTTCTGGTGATTTTTAATTCTCACTTCGATTTTTTTCCAATCTATTCCGCGTGATTCCCTTGATTTTCTGAAAATTGGTGCATGTAACCCCTTTCGATATTTCGATTATGCAAAGCGATTTTTTCGATTCCACTCAATATTTTGGTTATTCGTGATTCCACGTAATTCCGTATTTGATTCTGGTATGTTTTAAAATTTGAATTACACTTTACTTGTTTTGAAAGTGTGGGCTCTCAACTCCTTGCACAAATTTCTCCAACTTATAAGAATTCATCAACATAACCTCTCTTCCTCACATTTTCAGAGGAATCACAAAACAAATTTCGTTCAGCTCAATGTTCAATGAAAATGGAATGTCCAATGCCAATTGAAATAATTCTTACGTGTACACAAACTTGTATCTTTTTTAAATTGTTCCGCTGTGATTATGTGCAATTGCAGTCACACCAAGTAGCCCTCATGAACCTCACGCGTTGGTCTAGTCCCACGCATAGTTACGAAAACCTTTACTGTTACATGTGCGTACATTTCATTTGTATTATAATAACAATTCCGGGAAGAAAAAGATTCTGTGTGATCGCAAATATACAACACCTACACTACAGAAAAAATGTTCTTTCTCTTTTATGTATTTCTATGTATTTCTCTTCAAATAAATGAAGAAGAACAACAACATATTGGTTGTTACGACTAAGTCATGCTTACTTGACGATCGCACTTTTACCTAATGATCTAATCATTTGAATTAATTAGTTATAGTCTCAACACATGTACAAAGTTCAGTTAATGATCTAGTTATTCGAGTTTAATTAGTAGTAGTCTCAACAATTGAAAAAACCAAAAACAATTGTACAAAGAGCCACACTGATAGTTTCAACGCCGGCCATGCGTGCCGCGGTTTTGGTTGGGGAGTAATGATCCACTTGAATCCAAGTGAGAAGGAAGTCGTTCAGCAACTAAGTAATTGTAACTAATTCAGTGATACATAATCTTACTGCAGCCTCTATGTATTCCATGCTTTTGAAAGATGCAGCTGCGTTTCTTATCGCAAATCTAATCTCGAAAAACCGTGATGGGCTAAAAACACCATACATATATCCAAATTGAATGGCGATATTTCAAAATTTCTTTTTTGGTGGATGGTATCCCTCAATTCGACCAGTTAATTCAATGATATTCAATGCAGTTCCATCCATTCGTAATATTGCATCAACACACAAATGAAAAAATAATCAAATTCTGTGTATTACTGAAAGTCATCTCCAAAGTAGCAGACATTTTCTCATATCTATAAATATATTTATAACGATCTAAAGTCGACATTAAGACACACTGGCATGCTTCCTTAGTTTGTATTTTACAAACAATACTTCTTTATATTTGTGTACAAAAGGAAAACTGTCGTGGCACTTCGTTTAAGCATCCATCGTAATATTGCCAGTCGTCTGAAGGCCTGTTCACACAGTGCATTGCAACCAAACCTCGTCAATGCTAGCTCCTGTCCTATATGTAATTTATTAAAGTATGTATGTATATATTGGGTTTAACGACGCACTGTTATGATAACTGAGATCAAATGGCGTCGGATGGATGATTAATGAGATGATGGGATGATGAGATGAAGGTTCTTGAGTAATGAGAAGGATAGTGGGAAGGAAGTGGTCATGGCCGACTTATTGTATGAACCATCCCAGCATTAGCCTAGACTACAGAGGGAAACCATGAAAAACCTCTGTAAAGATGGTCGGCGGCGGGAATAAGTCGATATTAACGGTTTGACCTTGCACAGGATCGGCATTGCAGTTTCCTGTGTGAACAAGCCACAGTGATGAAGTGTGCGCAACAGCTGATGTGCTTGAGACTAAGTGCTCGTCTGCAGCCACCCATTACCACGCGGTATCGCGAGTATACTGCCACCAGGGAATATAGCTTTCATGCTGACAAATATTAGCTACGTCAATTCAAGTTCAATCACATTCGATATTATAATTGTTTCTTATGAATTGAATATGAACACACAACAAAAAATAATGAATCCCTGGTCCTGATAGCTCCTAATGCATCCCTGATCCTAATACTTCACTATAAACAACTTTAGAAATAGAATCCGGTTTCACATAATGATTGTAGATGGATTAAACGATGGTTCTTAGTTAGTGGACTAACTTAATTGTCATCACCGAGGGGTTTACAACTCGAAAATTTGGTGTACACCTGATTTCAGATTTCAATATTCCAGGGGATTTCAGGTGATTTCAGTTGATTTCAGGGATTTCAAGTGATTTCAGGGATTTCAAGTGATTTCAGGGATTTCAGGTGATTTCAGGGGATTTCAGGGATTTCAAGGGGATTTCATGGCAAGTGTACACCTGATTTCAGGAGTTGTTAACCCCTCGGTTTTCACCCCTGGTTAATGCATGTTATTTTCGTACCTTAACTAATAGTTAGAGGATTGAGACTGAACTAAGATTCGTGAAACCGGCTGTGAGGATGATAGGGCCTAGTTGATAATTATTCTCCATATTTGAGTGTAAAATATACAGTATTACTGTATTGAATTTTTAGGCCTGGATACATCATGAATACAATATTGTCAGATGTTTTAACCTTGTCACCTGAATTTAACTGATGTATTGAATAAAATATGATTGGCTCGTCTAACCCATATAGTTTATCATTTCTTGTTATTGATTCCTATTAATTATTATTATTATTATTATTTATTTTTTAATATCATCGATACTTGACACACAATCATTGTTCCTCAATACAGGCTATGAATGAGAGATGGGATCTTTCGAACGGGACACCACGAGGGCGATTTTACCACCCCAAAGAATCATCAAAATAAGATAACTCATAACAAACAATGAATCCTGAGCTAATAATTCATGGTTTTAGAACAATTTGAACATCAGAAGTTATTCATTATTAATGATTCTTCGAAAATGTATACTCGACTATTCTATGACGAATAAAATAAGGTCAACCTCAAGAACTAGATATTTGTTTTTGTGTTAAAATTGTGTCATCAACACATAGCTTCTCTGAAGATGAATACACAACTAACTGCTCAAGCGAGTTTTAACTCGTTTTAATTGCCAGATCGATTTGATTGCACTGCGAGTTACGCCTATTGTAAAGGTCAGTAGGTCTGCTAGATTTTAATATTATATCAGCTGTTGAACCAAAATTCGTTTGATCGATGCCAAATATAATGGGAACAATAATCACATGATTTCGCAATCATACCATTCATTAAGCTCTATTATATATATATATATATATATATATATATATATATATATATATATATATGTGTGTGTGTGTGTGTATATATCTTTTTTTCACGTGTGGAAAGAACAATACTATTGATATATATTCAAGCCTTTGGACCCGGCACCTCCATCATAATCTATTCACAGTGACTACCTGTGCAACGAAACAAATAAGTTCAGTAGGAATACTGGAACTTAGCTGAAACGTAAGTTGCATTCTCTTGCGAACGTCAAAAACGTCAAGTCAAATTCCATTTGCGATGAAAAAAATAATTATAAATGTTAAATTATATCGTAGTACAACGGAAACATTCTATCTACACTGGAACTAGATTTCAATGAATAACGACGATATTAAATTTCATATCTCTAGATAACTAGAAATCGTTCTCTGGAATCCAGAAATTATAATTAATTCAATTGTCCTCCAGGACCCAGCCCTTTTTGAGAGTCGTGACGTAGACATTACTCGATTCTGTTTATGTTTCTGAACAGAATCGGTAATGCCCACGTCATGAAGCATGGTCTTTGGAAGTCAAAAATGTATCCTAATTTCTGAAGCTGTGTTGATGATTTCTACTTTTCTTGAAATGGAAGTTAATATCGTAATTATTCATTAAAATCTAGTTCAAGAGTTGTAATGGCTTTTAACTATCAACTATCTCTAAATCGGTCAAGAGCCAAGTTCGGATTATTTGTTTTCTATCCTAACCTCTATTGGCCCGAGTCTGTCTTATCTTTCACATCCTATTCAAGCAAAAATGGATCAAATTTACATAAGAAAGTAAATCTATGCGGCCTAAAAATTGCGCATTGGAAACGATTGCAAGATCTAATTTTTGGTAACAACTTTCAAACCGTATTGGATTTCAAAATTTTAAATAGGAGAAACACAAATAGTAGAATGTATCACTGATAGAGAAGGCCGTGTCTGAACACTTTTATTCTTCTATATGTCAATGTCAAATAGAAAATTAAATATTGAAATAGTTCATCAGTCGATCAGAAATATGTCGATCAATCAAACCGTGCGACCTGTGCAGTACTCAAAACAAAAAAATACAAAAAAATACACAGACAAAGCTCCATTAGCGTAAAATGGGAGTCTTCGCTATCATTCATCTAACAAGCAATACCTTGTAACGACGCGAATAGAGAGCGAGTGTCCATGACAACTAATACCCATCCGACAGAGCTTAGCAACACACGCAGACGGTTGTCCAGACCGTGTGTGACAGTGTGTGACAGTGTGTGACACGTGGCAACCGACAATAGACGGTCTTGTGTTCGACCAGTCGAGAGGAAACTGCATGTGGCATCCTCCTATCGCCGAGCACGCGTCGCAAGATCGTAAATCTCTAATCTGTTACTACAATGAAATATCCACCCACCCACTCACTACATCACTTGCACTCATTACTAATTTAAACTGTGGAATTAGGAGTTTAGGTGGTGATGTTTTATTCAGGGGTGTCGATAATGTAGTAACGCATGTGTATGGATCGATGAACTGTTTTACCGACTCTGATGGAGGTAGGCCCTATAGCTTGTATTCAGGAAACGAGATGGTTGGATGTCCACAAACTGAATGTATGTAAAAATTATTAAGATTATATAATCTCACTTGAACTACCAGTACTTTTATAGTTTTAATCACAACCCTGAAACTAGATTATAAGGAATAATAACGATATTAATTTTCCTAATTTTATACATAACCATAGAAATCATCATCTCAATTTCAGAAAATTTATTGAATTTTTGTGTCCCGAGATAATGAGTCATGACGTAGGCATTATATATTCTGTATAGAAACATGAGCAGAATCGAGTAATTTCTACGTCACAGCCCAGAAAAAGGGTCGGGTACCGTAGGACAAATCGGTTGCTCATGATTTTTTTAAATCGGCCTGATAATTTCTAGTTTTCTCAAAAATTGGGGAGGTAAATATCGTCATTATTCGTTAACTGGGAGTTGAAAAACGAACATGGCCACCGTTTCGAGTAAATTCGAAGTAACCGGAAGTACTCGATCTGGTACACGGTTCGTCGTTGAGATCGACCTCCATATACAGCTTCCATTTTGTTCTTACAAAGATGCTCTGAAGTTTCTCCAACTACTTGAAGAGTAGAAAGTACAAGTTGTGATTTCTCAGCCGTATAATTGCAAACTCTCTTGCTATTCCAACATTCAGCCAAACAGACAAAACATATTCATTTTTATTACTTTCAACGACATAAACTTCCTCTGAAAGTTTCAGAATATCAGAATCATATGTTTCACGTTAGACGGTATTGTATAATGACTCGCTTCAGCACACTTTTATAAAAGGTCAACCCATATTTCCCTTGTTTTCTTTACTTCTTTCTTTTCAATAGTATAGAACCATCTGTGTTGTAACTTTTTTAAACTGGCTTTTGAAATACCTTACGTGGTTTCTTTTTGGTTTCGTGAATTGTTTGCTCATATTTATAACGATTGCGTTTATAACTGAACATCTTTCTTTTTTGGAAAAAAGGATGTGTATGATATGGGCCTACGTCATTATTTTTTTCATTATTTTTACAGCTGTAACTAATTTGCTCACGACGAATAAGCTGCTATTCTCCTGGTTTATGTAAATATCAAATGAAAACTGCGTTGAGTTTTGTAATACCCACGAAAACCAAAAAAAATGTTGGATAATAGGAGAGAATTTCCGCTTTCGTTAAGATTTGAGTCATGCATTATTCTAACTAATTTACATATATAAGTTTTCATTAGAACACTCCCAAAAATATGGTTGCCACCTCGACACAGTATAACAATAGCAACAAATCAATTTTAAGCTAAGACATCACAATAAAAGTAGTAATATTATCTCAGAGAAAAATTATCGATATTTTTGAGAATAATTACGAATGATCACACAATAGATTATTAAATACTTATATAATGATCATATACTCATATAATTAAATATGAATCATCTATAACAAGATAAAAATATATTGAACAAATCACGTAGCGCAATAAAACAACTGGGAAACTCTTGGAACATAAAAGCATTTGTGTATTGTGTGCCATTGAACTTGAAATCAAAGGCTCTTAAGGTATTTATAGTTAGTTGGTTATTCATCCAACTCGAGCAGATAATGTTCTCAAAATTAAACGCATATTTAATTTTATCATTATACATTAAACATTGGAAAATCTGGCCCTTCCACCAAAAACGTGTCCATCATGTTCATTCACAAATTAATCCCAATAATAATCTTCGACACCATATGGTCCTAAGTCTGTTCGAGGGCGAATGTAGCGAAGAAGCTAGGTGAGCGAAAGAAGAGGAATAGTCTTGAGAAGCAAGTGAGAAGGACGGGAAGAGGATTGAAAACAACTGAAGTGGGCTGAGAGAGGTCCAGGAAAAGTTGTGAGTCGTGTCATAGCTAGATTTGATTTGTGCCCTTAGATATGTATCACGAATTACGAAATCAAATTACACACACACACACACATATATATATATATATATATTTATTAAACTCTTTTCTCGGGACAACCACGTTTGCTCTTTAGGATACAATTGTTGGATCTGAAAAGATCCGTTGTTCCGACGTTTCGACAAGATAGCACTTGTCATCTTCAGGGATCTGTGTTGATCAGCAGGCTGCGTGTAACCGAATATATGGTATATATATATATATATGGTAAATTTGCCACGGTTGTATCATCGCCGTAGAGGCGAATGGTGAGAACGGAGATTTTTGCTGCCGATGGTTCATGGTAAATATGTCTTCACGGTAAATATGTCTTTACGGTAAATTTGCCACACTATAATCGTGGCAAATTCACCTATATATATTCACCTCTCTCTCCATATATATATAATATATATATTCTAATTTACCTATATATTAATTTACCTATATATACAAATGTATACACATATCCGGAATTCAGAATTGATTATATAGGGCCTGAATATAATCAAGTGAGTTTAATTTTCGAATACTTTCCATGTATTATTTGAATTGTGAATGTGATGTAACTAAATTCATCAGTTGCTTTGTATATATTGTTGACTGAAATAAATGTCTGTCCACGAGAGGTATAGATATCCTGTTGAAAATCTTAAACATCGAGAATGACTATCTCATCTCATCACTCAAGATTTTCCTAAAGGAAAGATATTTCACATTATTACTCACCCTGTACACGAGATAAAAAAAAAGAAGCTAAAGAAAGGCGGGAAATATTACTGAGGGGGGACCGTGCTCGACTGGGGTATTGCGGGCTGCCTATCGGTTGCACCTTGGCCTACAATAACTGTCAGTTGAGAGGGCAGTTTAGGGTCGTCGACGACGGTCGTCTTCGGTCTTCCGTGAAGGTTGAAACGATCTTTTTTCACCCTTCTACTATGCCTTGTCTACTTCGCTGAATCGGCACAAGAGAATATATGATTTTACGTTCATATATAACCAAGTATTGAATCAGAAAATTTGTTACATGTAGCGCTTGAACCGGAAGTAAAGGACTGTTTCTGTTAGTTTGTGATCTTTGGAATTCTATGCTATATTGCGAGGTTGACGGGTCTGACCAGGTGGAAGAGATACTTTTTCTTGAATCTCTCAAAAGTCTTTCAAGCTGTACCTACATCCACGAAAGTTAGTGGAAGTTTGTTCATTGTTCACCAGCGTAACAAAATTCACCGTTATATATGTGTCTATAGTTGTTTCATTTTTGAGAGTCGTTAATTTTTTTAAAACGATATGTACGATTAGAAATGCAATTCACCTTCAAAAACGTAAAATTTGTTCAAGTGTAGATAGTATTTCCGAAGTTTGTACAATCATTTAGTAGTCCAGAGTACACCTTCATCTCTCCTGGATACAACCATATGCAACATAATGAACTCATCCACACTAAAATGTGTCCTGGTATTTTTTGTATTCTCTTTCTAGAATTAAAATCTATATTTTTTTCATATATATATATTTATAGCCTATATGTATACCCTGTTAATGTACACAGAAAGACATACGGCCTTCCCTGCACAATGTCCAGATATCCAGATCCAGATACCACTTCGAACTATCTTCAAACCATCCATTTTACAACAAATACTTCTCAATTTAATTCTCAATATTACCATATTTTTCTCTCATCTCCTTCCGTTCCTATTTCTGAACGATCAATAGAGAAAGCCACGGCTCAATTTAAATCATTGTATTAAACAAAAATAATAAAAAATGAATATAGTGATATCAGAGGAAATGCAATAGGAAATGCAACATTATGCAACAGAAGCAGACACTTTTTCTTCTCCTGTATTTTATTTCCTACTGTAATCGAAATACAGTTTAGATACTAACTGTTCGACATTTCTTATAGGGATAATACGTTGTTCAACGTTGTATCTCTAACAGAAGCGTGTAACATAACTTCAGCCAATGGTCGTCGTATTAAATTTTACGCGATGTTCCATTCATGGGTCATCAAATACTATCGTATCTGCCCATCCAGTCGACTTTATGGCATACTTACAGTTTCATAAAAACGACGTTGATGTTGTAGGAAGAAAGAATTTCCTACTCTTTCATTTTGAAGTTACAAAAATGTAGGAAACATATGTGTTTCATGTTTTCTGTTATATAGTTTTTTTTTTTCATTTTGTCATACTTGAGATATTGATCGTTGTTTTCGATAATTTTGTCTGCATACTTCGGATTTTTTGAGGGTAAATGAAAGTACCAACATGAATGTCTAATCATTATTTGACACGTCATTTTCAAGCTTCTTGACCTTGATGTAGGATGAATATTGAATGTTAATATACTTATAACATACACAATGTAATTAAATGGCTGAATATTGACCGATTAGGAAAATGACTGTGACTGAGCTTTCTTAGCATATTGTGCAAAGATGTTATTGATGAAATTACTTGCATATTTCATGATATTTTAAATACACAACCTAGTAAAATGATTGGATATTGACTGAAAGGAAAAATGACTGTGAATGGATTTTCTTAGTATATTGTGCAAAGATGTTTTATTGTTCGAATGACTTGCATTTTGGCTATACTGAAGTGTCATACTTTCCCCAGTAGCAATTGTGATCGAATCTGCTGGAACACACACCGTCACATGTAATAATGATATTACCACAATTTCCCAAATATGGCTGAAATCTTTCATTTTCACTGTTAACTTGAAATAGAAGTACTTGAAAGTGATGGGACCAGTAAGGCTCAAAATTCATAATTTTGAAAATGAGAATGAAAATGAATATTGTGATAGGTCTGGTGGGCTATTTCTATTTACATGACATTTGAAACAATAATCTACGACTCAGCAATGAAACAACAGAAAAACGAGTAAATCAATTATTATTCATGATAAGTTAACCCCTAATATTACCCAAAACAATCGTTTCTACTTTGTACAAATTGCCAGTTTAGAGTGTTCTGTTTTTTAACAAGATTTCTTATCAATTGCAACCGCCCACAGCTATACACAGGAGGGGAGGTAGGAGGGAGGAAGGGAGTGAAATTTCATTCCAATTTAACAAACTCTATACAGGCTACAGATAAAGCTGAAATCCCTTTTGGGAAAACGGGGAGTATTACATGCATTTTAATTATTTGTGCTGTATTGCCGAATAACTAAATGTATATTTGCTTTTTCATGTTCAGAATATAAAATAATACAAAATGTTATCCGATGAACTTTAACTGCATGAAATTTAATTCTAAAGTTATATCTTTGATGTACGATATTTAATTTACTTTGATGTACAAACAGAACTGTAGAAACACTGATTGTTTCATGCTACATTTTGTCTCTTACACAATTTAAGATTCATTTCCCCCTAAGCCGACCCCAAAAGCGTTTATACTATAGCTTTCTCTTGTAATGAAAGTATGAAGCGAATGTATGAAAGAAAATATGCCTTTATGACTACTTATAACAGAAAATGAATGATTGACCCCTCTTTATTCTTTTCCTTTATCCCTATTCGTGTAGCCAGGAATAATAGAGCTGTCTAGACTATCAGTAATAATCTCTCTCTTCTATGATATTACAAGAATTGGTATAATAACATTATTGTATGGTATGTTCAACCTATTATCGGCAGTAAAACTGCAATTCATGATTATCATTGTTCAATTCAACGCTTTATACATGTTTTGATGAATCGAAGACATGGTTCTAATACGAATCCACCGTATTCGTTCCGGACGAGGAGAAAAAAAGATATCTTTCAAATAATCTTCTAAAGGTTTATTGTAAGAAGAAAAGTATTGAATCCGGATTTTCAAAAACGAAATCACTCTCATTATTCAAGAAGTCAATGCTGTGTCTCTGTTGAGTGATGAAGTTTGTTTTAAAACTCTTGTAGTGCGATCCTATTTTGGCACCCATAGCGTTGATTGGGAAACATTGACAGCTTGTCAAGTTTCCGATACAGTATTAACATCAATTGTTTAATATGTACGGAAATACGTCCATCCTTAGCTTACTGATCTACACGGAATCGGGCCTCAGATGCCTATGCTATCGACTTCAGTTTTCAAGACAATGCCACCAATAGACCTTGACAGATCGAGATATATGTGTGGCTAAGTCGTTACCGTCCGATATACTTGCTTGTGAACCCAGCTAGAAATAAATCACCCTCTTCAATCTCCTATGATGATATTATGTAATAAACACTGCAGATTGAATACCGAAGTCAATATGGCGGCCAAGCAGGGATGTGAAATTACCTTGTGGGAAAAGATACACCTGCCATTATCCCGGCGGAATAGACATTGTGGGGAAAACTTGCATTGTGAAACTTTATCGGTAAAATTTAATTATACTTTACAGAAAGTCCAGCATTGTCTGTAGGGAAATAATCATTATCACAATGTGGTCTTCGCTCGTTGAATTTACGTTGTGCTAGTGCCAATGCGAAGTGCTAATAGTGGATAGTGTTACAAGCTATTTGCACTGTGGTTGCTATAGAGATTACTTGAACTATTTTTCAAAACCAATTTAATGTGCAATAACAAGCTCAAATGGAGAATAGCTAATTAGACGAGCTTTAGCGAGGATTCAATTTGACATACTGAAAAAAAATTGTGTTCGTTTTTATGTTTTTTTTAATGTTTTTTTGTCGGTTCTCCACAGGTCAAACGGCAACATCTATCAACCTCAAACTTTTTCTCAATATGGTTCCTCATCTAACTTAGATCTGTATAGTTTTGTGGCATTATCGGGAAGTAACTTTTTTCTTATGAATTTGAGAAATTTCAAAAATTCCCATTAGAATAACATGGCGGAAAAAAAAAGAAAATATTTTCATTTTCCAATACAATGAAATTTTGTGTGAAGTTGAATTACATTTTGGTACACATTTCTAAAAAATGTTCAGCTTGATCGGGTCAGCCATTTTGAAGAAAAATCATAAAATGTACTAAATTGGTACCATTCGAAGCAGTTTTTACCCATTTTTACCAATACTATAACTATTCGCTCGTCTAACAACGCATATATGGCGTTTTCCTAGTGGAGTTCTAATGTGAAAAATAACATAGTTCAAAGTGCCTAATAAAATGAGTTATGCACCACTCACTCGATACGTCTATACCTAACTATCACCTACCTAGTCCTACATATAGGAAACAACTGTCAATCTGTTCTGTATTTACAAAATACACCAATACTTGTATACCGTATAGCCTTTTCATTTTGATACGGATACTATTTGAGAAAATTACCGAAATACCGATCCGGTTTAAATTTGTATTTGTACAATCACAGTGCATATACGATGTGATGAAATATACTTCTACTGTGTTCAAATGATAGGTCGATCACTATAGTATTGAAACAGTTGTATATAATGTATTCGTTTAACTTTCCTGTTGAAAGCCGCAGAAATAAATATTTATTTAAGTACACAATCAAAAAGATTAGTTTAGGTGAGTTGACTTTTGATTGTTTTCTGATCGTCACCATTGGTCACCGAGTGTATATATTATATATGATTTATATGAAACTATATGATTCACTGCAATCTAAAGATATTTCGACACTGTCTTTTATAGACCTACTTACCTGAGTCGATTTTGAAATCTATTTAAAAATCGTTTTAATGGTCTCATTTTATTACTGAATAATTGTGAGTCATTTTATTTTCATTCAGGTTCCGTTTTTACTAATACTTGGTCTTGTATTCCGACCACTGCTAAATCGAGTAAAAAACTATTGATTTCAGGTGCATCTATTGGCGTAACTCTGTAGGAGTACAGACTAGTGCAATATTGAATGGGGCCCTTACAATAAATTCGTTCATCATAATCAGTTATTTAACCTGATTTACCGAATATTCAAGTAAAATTTGGAAGTAAAGAGATCCCCTACTCGCTTCTCCTTGGATTTTTATTCAATTCATTATAGTTTATGTGAAAAAAAAAAAAAAAAAAAAAAAAATCTGCCCAGATTTTGGTCAAACTTCTTTCTAGGGCTCAGCCTGTTTTAATGCGAGAGTGGTACGAAGGGTGATCGTACGTAGGGGATGTTCATCCCCAAGAAGCAATTCCAGCCTGAATCCCCCCCCCCCACCTCTCTCACTATCCTCCCTTTTCCACCCCTACTCCCACCAATCCAGGAGGGTCGTGAAATATTTGCTACGTGTCACGGGATACAGAAAGTTATTATTTAATCGAACTTCAACCCCGAACAAATCAT
This sequence comes from Brachyptera putata, assembly GCA_907164805.1. NCBI lineage: Eukaryota > Metazoa > Arthropoda > Insecta > Plecoptera > Taeniopterygidae > Brachyptera > Brachyptera putata. The sequence goes on from OU015468.1 coordinate 4,616,667, forward strand.
TCTACCTGCTAAAATTATAAAATCATTGTACACTCTACCCTTCTCTACACACACACACACAAAGTGCTCAACAATAATGGTATAATTAAGTGTAATTAGGTTTGCAATTCCATCAAAGAAAATTGATTAGTTAGATAAAAGGTATTGTGATACCGCGTAGGTACACATTCATGAGGTATATTTAGTGATGGTATATTTACATGTTAATCCCCGAATAACCCAACTATTAATGGGATCGTTAGACAAGGAATAATTCACGCTTCAGTTTTTCAATAGAATAGTTATTAAACATAGTTATTGTGATGTATTATTTTTGTATATACGTATAAATTCTATCGATTATCTTGAAGTTTTCAAAGGTGGTACATTCAGAAGTAAATGGTGAGAGTACTTTTCATGGAGCTTTTCGACATTTTCCGTCGTATTTATTCGGGTTATAAATCGATCACGTGAGACATTTAAATCCACGATAAAATGAAGGCCTATCTGCATGAAAGTTTCGTTTCTTCCACAGCTTCTAAATATAAATCCGTTTCATCTATTCGGTGTAATTCCCCTTATTCGTCATTCCCACTTCACCCAGGACAGTCTTAACTCGATTCTTCTTCATTTCTTCGAAATCCGTTTCTTGCTTTGTTTCTCGCTTTTTTCGTTTGCGTTTCTTTTTCTTCGGGCGCCAATTCGAAGGGGAGTTTTTATCGAGAGTGCGGAGCAATCTTTTGGTTGGGGTATCGTTTCTTTTTTGCTATATATAATCTGACGTTTTAGCGTGTGCCTTTTCCTTCTGACTCGCTTTAATCAAATAATTATTTTCACAATCCTGGTAAAAATACGTTATGAAAAAAAAGAGAGATGTTTCAAAATATGGAATACATTTTCAACATCGAATAAACTTAAGAACGCATATGAGAGTCGATTTAGCGAAATATTATGCTGAATCTTGCTGAGAAGTTTTTTTTCAAGTCAATAAAATGATATAATTATAATAGAACAGTCCGAAAGATAACTTTAATAGGCCCACCGTGAAAATCATGGGCATCGAAATCATCAACCTTGGTTCCTGAAATCTCCACCAGTATAAGACTGAAAATAATAACTATAGGCTCAATTCTGATAATCATAAAAAACAAGTTTGAGAGCTTTTTAGTAGAACCTATAGTTTTCAAGTCTTTATACAAAAAACGACGCTTCTGTTCTGTATTTTTGTTTTGTATAAAGTTTGAATTCCAGCAGAAAATAAATGATATTCCACTGAATCTAAATCGACACACATTACATCTTTATTCTGTCATCCATCATGTAGAATGTATATATTGGTGGAGGTGCCATGTTATGGAAAATTCAATTGTGAATGAATTATTCAGCTAATTTCACCGTATAATGAATGATAAATAACCCAATTTTACTCGGTTTCCTTCAAAATGTAATGAAATAATGTTTTGAGGTGGTTGGAATATATTCATGTTATCAATCCTTAGATAATTACATTACCTGTACAGCAATATGAGTTTAAAATGAGAAAATATGCGTGTCGGCTTTTCATAGCTTGACTCGATTATTACGAAACTGTGTATACACAGTGAGATGATAAATTAATTTACAGTGGTGCTGACAGTGGATTCATTTGTGGTCAGCTGACATAGCTTTGTTTACGCTGAGGTCCTTTGTTCGACTCCACGGGCATCCGCTATGGTTGATAGTTCTTGAATTAATTAATGTTTGGGTTCTAACGACACGTCAACGACTTGGTTATTTTGTACCGACTAATATTTCTTATGTATACAAAAAGTAAAACCAACAATTGTTAAAACAACTGATGCGGCACTGCGTTGGATTAAAGGCGTGAGGTTATTTTATCAGGTTTTTTAATTACGGTTCAAGGTATGGTTTCCTTACCAGGTTTTTCAATTAAATTCTACAATTATTTGTATCAGTTCACTATTTTTAGGAAATATACTCGTGAAAATACACCTCACACGTTTTATAATTATATAATCAAATCAGGGTGAATCAAAATCTCAAATTAGAGTGAAGTCTTCCAAATTTTTTTTTCGTGCTCGAAAATTGCTCGATTTTCAATTTCAAGTGGGCCTATGTACTTGTTTGTTGAAAAACCGTTGATTTCGGTGATTATTGGAACAGATGGAAAAACATTTTGAAACTATGTTCGAATGAATTTATTCATGAAATGATGAAACTAATAGATGAAATTCGAAATCGTATATAGGCGTAAAAATAAGCAATTATATTGTTTTGATTTTTTTTTTAAATTGTTTTGAAGCTTCTTCGTCTCAAACACATCAATCTAACACTGAATATTACCCTTTTCATATCAAAACGTACCTTGTTCATTTTGATTCACAATCCTCTTAAATATATAGTCCCTATGGCAACGCGACGTCGTGAATAAAGCCGCATACTGTACATATTTC